>JAJMCF010001843.1:14411-94414 GCA_030585045.1 Zhuliangozyma parablackwelliae | reverse complement strand
GCAAATACAACCAACATGTCTTCATCAATTCAGCTACTCAACCCCAAAGCAGAGTCGATCCGTCGTGGACAGGCATTGCAGGTAAACATCTCGGCCGCACAAGGGTTGCAGCTGGTGCTTGCGTCCAACTTGGGTCCCAAGGGCACGCTCAAGCTCTTGGTTGATGGATCCGGAGGGTTGAAATTGACCAAGGACGGCAAGGTATTGCTCACGGAGATGCAGATCCAGCACCCTACTGCGGTGATGATTGCACGGGCGGCCACGGCGCAGGACGAGATCACGGGCGACGGCACCACCACCGTGGTGTTGCTCGTGGGCGAGTTGTTGAAGCAGGCCGAGAGGTTTATTTCTGAGGGCGTGCACCCCCGAGTCATTGTTGATGGGTTTGAAGTGGCGCGCGAAGAGACATTGAAGTACTTGTCCGAGTTCAAGACCACGGTGGAAGAGTTTGACCGCGAGTTTTTGTTGCAGATTGCGCGGTCGAGCTTGGCCACCAAGGTCACGGCCGAGTTGGCTGACGTGTTGGCGCCAATTGTCACTGATGCTGTGCTCACGGTCAAGGGCGACCAGCAGCGCAATTTTGACCTCCATATGATTGAGATCATGACCATGCAACACGGGAGCAGCAAGGAGACCGAGTTGGTCCGTGGGTTGGTGTTGGACCACGGGGCCAGACACCCCGACATGCCCCGCACGGTCAAGAATGCGCACATTTTAATTTTGAATGTGTCGTTGGAGTACGAAAAGACCGAGGTGAACTCGGGCTTTTTCTACTCCTCGGCCGAGCAGCGCGACAAGTTGGTGGCGTCCGAGAGGAAATTTGTTGACGACAAGTTGAGAAAGATTATTGAGTTGAAGAACGAGGTGTGCGACCTCAATTCCGACCATGGGTTTGTGATTATCAACCAAAAGGGCATTGATCCCATGTCGTTGGATGTGTTGGCCAAGAATGGGATTCTTGCCTTGCGTCGAGCCAAGAGAAGAAACATGGAGAGGTTACAGCTCGTGACGGGCGGCGAGGCGCAAAACTCAGTGGATGACTTGTCGCCCGATATTTTGGGGTTTTCCGGTGCCGTTTATGAAAACAGCATTGGCGAGGATAAGTTTACGTATGTGACCGAGAACAAGGACCCCAAGTCTGCCACCATATTGATCAAGGGGTCCAATGCGCACACGTTGCAGCAGACCAAGGATTCCGTCAGGGACGGGTTGCGAGCCGTGGCCAATGTTATCAAGGACCAGTCGATCTTGCCCGGAGCGGGTGCGTTTTGGATGAGTTGCAACAGCCACTTGCTTGGCAGCAAGGAAGTGCTCAAGGGCAAGAACAAACCCGGGGTGCGGGCGTTTGCCGAAGCCTTGTTGGCGATCCCCAAGACATTGGCAGCCAATGCCGGGTTGGACCAGCTTGAGACGATTTCCAGCTGTCAGGATGAGATTGCCGAGGGACACATTGTCGGGGTTGACTTGAGAAGCGGCGAGCCGATGGATCCTACCGTCGAGGGTGTGTGGGACTCGTACCGGGTGGTGCGGAATGCCGTTAGTGCCGCCACGGGGATTTCGTCCAACTTGTTGCTCTGTGACGAGTTGTTGAAGGCGGGGAGAAGTTCGTTGAAGGAGGGCGGTGCTGGTGGTGCTGGTGGTCCTCCTGGAGGCGCTCCCGGCGGCATGGGCGGGATGCCGCCCATGATGGGGTAGATAGCGCGCGTATGTACACATGTGTATTTTGACCAGTTTGCAGGAAGCTTCAGGTCTAATCTATGATTAGGCAGACACCACAGCACAGGGAATGTAAACACCGGCAAGGAAAAGAAAACAAGAAAAACAAAAACCATAACAAATAAACAGCGCCAAGGCCCAGGCCCAGGCCCAGGCCAAGGCCCAGCCTTCAGGCCCTAGCCCCAAGGTTCCAGGAATATTAAAAACCCGTGACCGTACCTGCACACCTTTTGTGCTCCGTCCAAGGCGGGGTTCTCTCTTGTCGATCTTGTTTTGTTGCTAGGGCGGGCAAGACTTCCCCAGTGGATCATAACCAAGGGGGGGGAGGAGAAGTGAGTTTCACGTTGCTCCTTCCCCTCCCCCCTTTTTGCCGCCTTGAAAAGCCCACACACAACAGCTTATACATCCAGTTGGTGGCATTTTTACCTTGCCACACCTGGCCGAGGCTAACTGTGGTCGTCATGGCGGTGACAACGCGCAAAAAGGGTAAATCCAGTTTTTAGCAGGGTCTGCATATAACTCACAAGAGGCAGATGTGTTATGAAACGGAAGAAAGAGAAAAAGAACAACAACCAAAACAATAACAAGCCAAAAAAGAAGGACATATGAGGTAAAAAAAAAGATATGGCTTTGCCTACGTTGGTGGTGATGTGGGGAATGGGAAGATGAAGGCCGGGTGGGTAGCCCCCACGGCTAGTGGGAGACGGCAAGTTCTGCGGACGTTTGCGGGATGGTTTTTTCCTGCTAAGCGAAAAGCGCAAACACAAAATGAAAAAAACATTATTTGGGGGCAGCGGGAAGAAAAGAAAAAAGAATTTGTCTAAAAATAAATTGGTGTGGCCCCAAACGTTTGTCTATAGATTTCGCGTGGGGGAGTGAGACAGAGGGATGGAAGGGAGCAGAATGGAAGTAAAAAGGGGGTTTTGCAAAAGTGGGCAAGGCGCAGCGATCTTCTTGGTCGGTCCCACTGTCGTTTGCTATTGCTTTGCTTAGTTTTTCGGTTTTTTTTTTTGTCCCAGCAGCAACTGTGTTTCACTGCTGCCAAACGCGTTTGGGGTAGAAGGAGCAAGAGGGGCGAGTGGTCAAGTCAGGGGTCTTTACCGCCATTGCGTGGGGCTAAATTACGACTTGAAGGAGTTTTTAGCAAAAACTTTTGGTGAGAGAGCCCAGACCGTTGTGTCTGTTGTTGCTTTTGCTCTCGCCCCCCTCTGTTTGAGGGTTCTATTGTTTGTCTTCCTGTGGTCCTCGTTGGGCATTGGCTCGCTATTGTTTCCTTATTGTTTATTGTGCTATGTATGTACATACACACATCTGCCGGCGATATACAAGTTAAGCGGAGATGCATAGCACATCCGCCCACCGCATAAACAATCAGCGTGTTTTTTTTTGTTCACAGCCATCCGGAACAGCAAGAGGTAGCCGGGAGGCTGCGGGCGGGAGGAAATGGCTCGGCCATTCCCGGACAGTGCTTGCTGTTGCCGGATACTTGTTCACTGTGGCGGATATGCCCTTGAATCTAAGGCGGAAGTAGAAGAAAAGAAGGTTGATGATATTTGTATTCTTTTTATTTTTTTTGCAACTCGCTCCCCCCAGACCCATGCCCAGCCGGCAAATATTCGATGTTCCGCAACAAGATTAATCAGATGAGTGTACGTGTATGGCTTACTAAATTAAACACCTATAGCTTAACATAGGGTGGCAAATTATGAAAAGAATAAAAAAAAGAGGTGGTTGCACTGCAAACACACCTTAGATTGCTGGTGTATCTTACCAGCCAGATGGACAAGAAAATAAACAAAACAAAAAAACACAAAGCCATCCAGACATTTGCAAAGTGAATGTAGCACAAAAGGGTGGTATCATAACCCGAGTGGAAAAACCACATGATGGTGGAAATGCAGTTCCATCGAGGGTAAAAGTGGAAAGGGACAAAGCAAGGGGGCAAAAGCAAAAAGCAAGAGGCGGCACCCAAACATGGTGGCTGGTTTGCTATTGGCAACCATTTTCTGCGCCTTGCCAGATTATGCGTGCAAAAAACTGGGTTAGACAAGAAAGGGGAATCACGACGATAGGAGTAATAGGGATTTGGGGGATCCGTAAGGGGGTTAGAAGCAAAACACTACTGGCGTGCCATGCGTTTTGGTGGTGGTGAGATTGCGTTTTGGTGGTGTGTGGTACTGCTATTCTGCCCAAACTTGTCTGCTAACTTGTCTGCTGCCCTGTTATTGGTTTGCATCGTGTGGTATCTCCCCATCTCATACTGTCATATTACAAAGGGCCACTGTTTTCTTCCAATTAAGTTGCTACCACGTACTGGTTAGTTGCCGCTAGCGCAGCATGCATCGCAAGGTCACAAATTAAGTTGCCACCATGTACTGGTTAGTTGCCACTAGCGCAGCATGCATCGCAAGGTCACCAAAAAAGGTTGGACATATTGGTGGTTATGCATGTTCACTCCCCTCCCTCCTTCCCCGCCTACCATTGAGTGGCGCAATTTTTGGCCTGTTTCCGTCCACGGTGCCTGGTATCATAATCACTTGCTGTTCTTTCATACCCACTGGTCATTTCATTTTATTTATTAATGTTTATTATTATTTAGTTTTTAGTTTTATTTTTCTTAGTTACAAACCAGAGCTAACTTAAGCAGTAGCTAAGCTTATAGCCATATTGAGGCTCCCCAGCGATAAGACCAAAAGGATGGGAGGTGGAGAGGGGTGGGAAGTCTAGCGACGCCAGAGCAACGGAGCTGTTAGCCTCTGTGCGTTGGTTTGAGTTGCCCTTTGCCATTGACATAAATACCAACGCGATTCCTGGTTGGGGGTGATCGAAAGAGAAAAAAAAAAAAGACCCCCCCCCCCTCAACCCCCAAACCCTCCTTCTCTTTCTACAATCGTAACCACCTGGGAAGTTAATCTAAAGGAGAAGGCAAAAGGTCAGCAGAAAGCAACAGCTGAGTTACGAAGGCAGACACAATTTACCACAACAAAACTATCGTAAACCCACACCACCACCTCGAGGCGCCTACTAAACCACCCCCTAAAACCTTTTTTAAAGAAAAAAAAAACAAAAAGAGGCGACACCACCAGGAGGGACAAAGAAAACAAAAAAACCCCCTCAAACCCTCCAAAGCAGTAAACGCAGTAAGCACACACCACTTGAACAAGTATACCCAAAGACATCACTCACTAGAGCCGCATAACCATACACCTAACCATACACCTAACCACCCCTTTCCTTCCTGCCTGCCTTGCCCGTCAGACTAAAAAAATTCTAACCCTTGCAAACACACAAAAAGAGCCAAAGCCAAATTTGGACAAGAAGAAAGAAAAGCAGAAAGAGAAAAAAAAACCAAAAAAAAAAAAAAGAATTAATTGTTTTGGTTAAAATAAAACAGAATCCAACTTTTTCTTTTCTATTCACCTTCGTGAAAGTATCCACCGCCCCCTCCAAAAGAAAGCGGCATAAAAACACTCCTACCCAATACTTATACCCACGGGAGAGCAAGACAGAGAAGAGTACGAGAGTACAACAGGAATCCAAGAGTGAACCAAAACCAAAAGAGCAAAACACATCAAGACTCAAGGCGTAAAGGGTTCAAAGTCACCATCTAGCAGAATCTTGCATATCCTTACATTACCCACCCACAATCTCCCTCCTACACGGTTGGTATCTCCCGGAACCATTACACAGATAGTAGCAGCACTAGCAACAACGGTCGCAACACCCACAGCTATAGTCACTACCAAGGTATACTTCCTCCATCCACCCACACATACGCACACACAAAGACTCACCCATTACTGCACTACTAGACCTTGGCACCGCCACCACCGCCACCCCCAATGCAATAGAAGAGAGCAACCACCCCACCCACTGTATTATTACCTTTAGAACTTCTTGATCCACCACAAGTCTCATTCCAGTTCTTTTGCGACTCCATCCACAATAGCCATTCAACCACTACTATTCCATTTCCTATACCACCGGAGGACACCGGCACACATCTTTGGCCCCTTTTTAGCTTCCTCCTCCTCATCATCGACTATCCTTAAGGGTCAGCACATCACATCAACACTTTCTCCCACCAAAAGGGTCCCCAACTCCAAGTCTTCACTTGCATATACAGAAGGGAGAAAAAAACAACATATAATCGGAACCCTTCATGAACAACAACTACCCTCCGTACGAGAGCAACTCAAACGTCGCCGCCCATGCCGACACCGCTTCTGCCGCTGCATCTTCCACCCAACCAAATACTGCATCTGCGTCCACGACTGCTGCTCCCACCCACACATCCACACTTGCATCGGTACCGTCGCCGCACCAACACCAACAATCCTTTGAGCCTCGCGGGTTCCCGTACCAGCCGCCACATTTGGCCCACTTGAACCAGAGGAGCTCCACGTCCTCATCCTCAGCATCGGCTCTAAATCAAGCTCAAGCCCCTCCACCAGTATCAACGTCGATATCAACATCGTCGACATCGTCGGCGCCGTATATACCCTCAGGAAATTACCAGCCACAACAGCAACTGCTAGGGCCCTCCATGACGTCCGAAGACGGCAAAACAGCGGTTGCCGCCGTGTACCCCTACCCGCCCCAGCCTCTAACTTACCTCTCGGGCGACTACTACTTCAACCCAAACAGCGACTACCAGATGAGCCACTTGCCAGCGCAGCAGCTAATGGCGAGACAGCAATCACAACTCCCAGGACAATACACCCAGCAGCAGCAGCAACAGCAACAGCAACAACAACAGCAACAACAACAGCAACAACAGCAACAACAACAGCAACAACTAGGGCCCATACCTGTCCAGCAACAACCGTCGCAGCAATACCCCATGCATGATTTCGCTCCCTATCCCGCCGCGGCGCCTGCCCCTGTTGGATCAGAGGGCCATCACCTCCTCCACCAAAAGCCCCAACCTTGGGAAGACTTTCCCTTGCACGACGATAGACCCTCCAAGGCAAGCAAAAAATCAAAAAGAAGGTCGTCGTCATCCACCTCAAGAATACCCACCCTTTCGTCGCCCCCGGTCTTGGCCAGCACCAGCCACGACACCAGCCACATTAGCCCAAACAGCAACACAAACGACATTCCACACGACAATAACCCATCGTCGTCGCTATCGCCAACCTCTTCCTCCTCGTCCTCCGCCGGCAAACACAACACCAAGAGATCACGTTTGGGCTGTCTCACCTGTCGCCAGAGGAAAAAGCGGTGCTGTGAAACAAGACCCAAATGCACCGAGTGTCTGAGGTTGCGACTAAATTGCACCTGGCCCAAACCAGGCACCGAGCACAAAAACAAACCAAAAGACCAAAAGTTGGAGGAGGGTATGATGGATCACGAGATATATGGCAAGATCAAGGTGTTGCGAGGAATCGTGGAGTACAGATCCAAGTGATTTTTTTTTTTTTTTTTTGACAACACACCGACTAGTCATTATGAAGAGGAAATAGTACCAAACGTTTATAGCCACCGTACAAGGGTGTCTCTGTAGAATGTTATAATTTATACGTTACTCACTTGGTAAATCACCTCTTTGCCTATATTCCCCGTCCCCAGGTCGTGCACTCTCCGATTTCTGGTTGCTGCCACGAAGGGGAAAAACAAAAAAAAATGAAACAACATTCAGACAACACAACCCATACAAGCCATGTCCACCCCGGTGATTGATGTATCGTACGCCGCACCCGGCGCATCGTTGCGGGACCGGCAGATCTCCCTCTTGGAAAAGATGCTCCATCTCAACAAAGAGGGCAATGCCGACTTGACACTTGCGCTGAAGCTGGAAGAAATCATTTGGAAGGTGTTGGTGTTGGATACCCACGCCCGCGCGGTCTTGTCGTCGGTGTTGCGCGTCAACGACTTGTTGCGCTGCGGCATCACCGTGCACGCCTTGATCAACTCCCACCGATCGCCATTGCCCGATGTGCCCGTGATTTACTTTGTGGAACCAACCATTGAAAACATTCTCGCCATCATTGACGATTTAAACAGCGACAAGTACGAATCGTTCTACATAAACTTTACCTCCCTGATAAATCGCGAGCTTTTGGAGGAATTTGCGAAAAAGGTGTCGCTCTCGGGCCGGTCCTACAAAATCAAGCAAGTGTTTGACCAGTACATTGACTTTATCGCCACCGAGCCCAACTTGTTTTCGTTAAACATGCCCCAAATTTTCACCCAGTTCAACACGGCAAGCACTCCAGAGGACACGATCCACAAGCTTGTGGAGGAAATAGCCGAGGGGTTGCTCTCCACCATCATTGCCTTGGATATCACCCCGGTAATACGCGCCCAGCAACACGGCTCGGCCGAGTTTGTGGCCACCCAGTTGGACTTGAAGCTTCGCGAGTACTTGAGCAACGCCCGCGCCACCACCACCTCTACAAATGCAAACACGATCCAGCAGCGCCCGGTGTTGATCTTGTTGGATAGGAATTTTGACTTGGCGTCCATGTTTAGCCACTCGTGGATATACCAATGCATGGTGTCTGACGTGTTTCAGTTGCAAAGAAACACCATCAAGATTGTCAAGTACAATAAGGAACAGGAGCAGAACCACCAAGAGGGCACCACCAAGTCGTACGACGTTGATCCACGTGATTTCTTTTGGAACAAGTACTCCCAGTTGCCGTTCCCCGATGTGGTTGAGAGCGCCGACGCCGAGTTGAATGCGTACAAAAACGACGCCAAAGAAGTCACCGCCAAGACGGGCATCACCTCCTTACACGACATTGACGCCAACACCAACTCCACGGCCAATATCCAGCAGGCGGTGGAAAAGTTGCCCGAGTTGACGGCGCGCAAGGCCACCTTGGATATGCACATGGACATTCTCTCGGCCTTGATTAGCGAGTTGCAGGCCAAGAACTTGGACAAGTTTTTTGAAATGGAGCAAAATGCCACCGACCCCAAGGTGTTGAAGGAGTTTTTGGAGTTGTTGGCGGTGGACTCGGAGAGGGACAGCTCGTTGGACAAGTTGCGCACGTTTATCATCTTGACCTTGCTTGTTGACGACGTGCCCCTGGACTATGTGGCCAAGGTAAAGAATGTGTTTGCGCAAAAGTACCCACAAGCCGACTTGGCGGCACTCAACTATATCCAAAAGTTTAAGGACAACACCAAGAGCTTGAGCTCGTTGAACGACGGCAACAGCGCCAAACTCGGCCTCAAGGCTAATGGCAGCGGCGGCGGCAGCAGCAGCAGCAGCAACTATACTGGATACGCGGGAGCCGCATCCCTGATGAACTCGTCGGCTTTGTTGAGCGGGCTATCGTCCAAGCTCTACGGCTTGACTGAGGGCCGTATCTCTGAGGGTTTGTCGTCGATAGCCACGCGTATAAAGAGCTTTATCCCGGAGAGGAAGTTGTTGCCCATCACCAGCATTGTTGAAGCCATCATGGAACCGCAACAGGCGTCGGCCAATTCGGTCCTTGTCACCGACGAGTACCTCTACTTGGATCCCAAGTCACGGGGTGGGCATTCCAAGCCGCCAAAGAGGCTGTCGTACACCGAGGCGCTCGTGTTTGTGGTTGGCGGGGGGAACTACCTCGAGTACCAAAACTTGCAGGAATGGAGCGCCGAGGCCAAAAAGAAGGTGGTTTACGGGTCTACGGATGTGATTTCACCCTCTGATTTTTTGAAGGAGTGCAACACATTGGGAGGGAGCACATAATTATAATACAAAAGGCAATACACTTACAAAAATGCCTTGCTATCCTCTAAAACCTTTGTAGACCGGCGCGAGTCCAAAAACAACAATTCGCACTCTTCAATGTCTTCAAGGGTGACTTGGGTTCTTCCTGCCGAGGATGCCAACACCCCGGCGGGGGTCAACAACTGTATGGCATACCTCAAGCTGGTGGCAAGACCGTCCTTGCTCAATTTGACCAACGCCTCTTCCGACAAACTCAACCCTTCCAAGCTGGCTCTCTTGGAAATAATAGTCTTGATCTCGCTCTGGTTGTAGGCACTAGTCTTTACAATCAACAACCGGTCAATCAAGTCTGGGGGACACCCGTGGGGAGCCTTGATCCCGTCGTCTGACCCTCTCACCGTGGTCAACCCCCTGTTGGAGGCAAGCACCACCAAGGGAGCAATAGAGCTCTCCAACGCCCGGTTCAAATAAGTGAAAATCTCCATATCCACCATATTGACCTCGTCGATAAACAACACCCCGGGGATAAGCTCGGCCACGCCCTGGTCAATGTACTTGGAAACCACTCTATTGACTTCGGACCGCAACTTGTCGGTAATTTCAGTCTTTCTGGGCTTCAACAACTGGCCCATCATCGAAAGCACATCCTGCCCGCCCTGTGGTCTGGCATTGGCCACGTCCAAGTCGTGCAACGTCACATCCTGCACAATCTCCTTCTTCTTGTGCACCTCGCCCTTGGGCAACGGGACGTATTCTTCCGCCTCCAAGTCAAACTCAGTGGCATAGGCATCGGACCGGCCCACGCGCTTCACAGCGCCGGTATTGGCCTCGACATACACCACATCGCCCACACTGACACGCTCGCGCTGGATCGATTCGTAAATCGATGGGTCGAGCCGCAACGACTTGGTGCCCTTGGCCGTCTTTAACCCAACAATAACGTGCGACACCGTCTTGCCGTACCCGCCCAATGGGTTCTCGGCCTCCTCCGGGGTGAGTTCAATCACTTCACCTTCATACACTTCCTTGGTCTCCTTGATTCTGAGACCAATGGCCCGCCGAAAGTTCTCCATCAAGGCACTGGTCTTTTTCACCTCGGCCGAGTAGAGTTCACTGCCCACGATGGGGCAAAAGGGGACCTTGGGCCCCAATTCCTGCGAGATGGCCAAGGCAAGCGCCGTCTTACCTGTGGCTGGAGGGCCAGCAATCAAAACGGCCTTGCCGGACATTTTCTTGGATTTGATCAAGTCAACAATTATCCCACAAGCCTCACGCGCATCGGTCTGGCCCACAAACCCGCCCTCTACGGGCTTGGCCACGCCGTGCTCATTTAATCCCAACCCCTTGATGTGGGTATGTGCCGCGGTCCTGCTTTCGCGGGCCGTCTGAGTGTCTTTGACTTCGCTGATTTGAACCATTGCTTGGGTTTGTTGATGGGTTCTGTATTTTTTTTTTTTTTTCCATCCATTTTTTTTTTTTTTTGCCCTCTTCTACTATGTACTTCTACTGTTGTTCTATTCAAATGCCTCGTCGGGGATTTCCACCTCATCCTGGGGCTCCTTCGGCTCCTGGGCCTCGCTCCACTGTGTGACATCGTCGATGTAGCTCAAAATCGTCGCCACCGACTTGGTTCCCTGCTTACAGTCCAATGGCAAAAACTGCACCATCCCGAAATCATCAACCAAGTTGGCAATGGCCCGGGTCAATTTCGCAAACTTGGGGTTCGTCTCATCCTCTTCCCGGGCCAATATCATAGGGTCCGGGTTCAAAAACTGCTTCAACTTCTTTTTCGAGTATTCATCCTTGATCAAGTCCATTTTGGAAAGAATGTTGATGTGCGGCAACTCCAACAAAATCATGGCTGACATGGCACTCAACGCCCCGCTAAAGAACTTGCTGGGGTCAATGATGAATGGTGCTTCAAGCAAGTAGCATGCACACAAGTTGAAATTCAAGTTTTGCTGCAAGTGCCGCACAATCGTAGGTAGTACCGGGACATGGGTATAGAGCTCAATCTGCCCGGGGGCGTCAAATATCAAGTACTCGTCGTTATACTCGCCAATCTCCTCATCGAGCCAATCGAGGTTATTGAGCAAAAACTCAAAGCAGTAGATCAACCCGCCGTTGGGACCAAGCTCCATCTCCTCCATCACATCCTGCAACGAGATCAAATCCTTAACGTCAACGGTGAACTCGTACTCCTGTGGCTCCGCAGCCGGGTCGAGGTTGACGATATGGGCTCGGCGGCCGATCGACTGCATGTGGGCAATGATTGAGTTGCAAAATGTAGACTTGCCGACCCCGGCGGGGCCCAATACTAATACCCCTGTACGTGACATTTGGTTTTTGATGTAGTCGATGAGTTGTTTCTTTTTTTAGTAAGCCTATTTTTTTTCTCTCCTTACCCTATCTACTTCGGCACCAGCAATCGTCGTAATCGTTTTCAATCTGAATCATAACGTCCATGCCGTCAAAGACCTTGTCGCATTGTGTCTTTATAAACGATGAGCTCTCGTCGCGGTAGATTTGCACGTGTAAGTACCCGCTGATACCGGCAGCCGCCGTTGAGCTTGGCCAGAACCGCGGGGACGTGATTGACCTCACGCCTTTGATCTGCGACACCTCATGTAGCGCGGCCCTGATTCGGTCTTCCTTCTTCTTTTCAATGGAGAGGAGCAACGTTGACGCAGTCGATTTCACCAACGGCACGGCCGAGATAAAGATCATCACGGCAATGGCAATACTCGCAACGGGGTCAAACCCGTCCCACCCAAAGTACTTTGTCAAGACCGTCGACACAACAACACCTAAAGACCCTAATGCATCAGCCATAATGTGTAGAAATATCCCTCGCATATTATCGTTCATGTGCTCTTTGGGTTGTTCATCATGAGAGTGTTCGTGCGAATTAGCATGAGCATGTGTATGGTCATGTGCATGGTCTTGCGAATGGTCTTGTCCATGAGTGTGCGAGTGGTTATGCCCATGTCCATGCCCATGCGCATGTCCATGATTAAATGCAAATATGCCCACCAAGTTGACCAACAATCCAAGCACACTGACAATGATCAACTCGTTGGTCTTTTCCAACCTCACGGGATTAAAGAGTCTCCCCACCGCCTCAAACAAAATCGTGCCTGAAATGCCCACCAACAATGTCCCGTTGGTGAATCCCGCAAGAATCTCAAAGTTTGTCAACCCAAAGGGAAACTTGCCATTGGGGTCAATCTCGTTTTTGGAAAGGACCCCTGCCACTAGCCCTAATGCAAGCGACATGCAGTCCAACAACATGTGCAAGGAGTCTGAGAGCAAGCCCAACGATCTCGACCGGAACGAATACAAAAACTGGACAAACATAAAGCTGGCGTTGAGGAGGAGAAAGTTGAAAATGGCCCTGGTGTCAGAGTGGCTTAGCAACTCCTTGAATATAGATGTCCTCGTGGCGGTGGCGGCTGTGGCAGCGGTCGCAGAAATAGCTTTGGAGCTGAACCGGTGCGACTTGTCGGGCTTGATTAGCACCGGAAGCGCGACATTGGCCAATTGTGCTATGCCCGGTGTCTGCTGCTTCACAATGTATTCAAGCACGCAGGAAAGCACTGCAACGTATACCGGGGTGACGCGACTATCGCGGAGCTCAAACTCGGTGGACGAGATGATAAACACAATAAACGTCGCCATGCACACCAAAATCATGCTCAAGCTGAGCTCTTCTGGCTTGTAAACCGCGAGCAACACACCGGAAACAATAGAACAAGACCCAGCAATCACGCCGTCGACGTTAAACAGTACTTCCTGGCGGGATAACAAGTAGAATGCAAGCAAGACCAAGGCGTAGCTTGCCGCTATAGTGTACACACCACTGCTGGTGCCGTAGTTCAAGTAGACATCAACCACAAATGCCACCGGCGTATAAGCGTTCCACACATTCAAGAACAACCCAAGGTAGAGTAACCCAGCACGGCTTGCTGCCAAGAAAGTGGTTGACGCACACGCAATCGTGCCCACAAACAACAAGTATGCAGTTGCCCTTTTGGTGCCGCCACTTCCGCCACTGTCATCTACAGACAGGGGTATCACCCTGAACCTATTGGCAAGGGATATCGCCGTTAGTGAGACGGACGACACAAAAAGGTTGAGTAGCACAATGTTGACAAGCGATGGCGCGTGGGTTATGCTGAGGCTGTGGGAAAGGAAAATGATTGGGAACGCCAGGAGCATCGGTAGGGAGTTGACAAATTTGGTAATGCTAAACGAGGATGACTCCATCCTGCTGAGCGACTTTAGCTTCTCCATGGTTGTATTGTATAGGTGTCACCTCTTTGTTGGTGTCAGCAAAAAGGTGTCGCCCAGTTGACAAGAGTGGAAAAAAAAAATGTGATCTATTTCTGGGTGCAAGGTCTTCTTTACAATTCTATATTTTTGTATACATAAACAAACATACTACTACTGCACAACAAAGTGCTCAACGTCAAACTTCTTTGGTGAAACACCCATGTTACCAATGTACTTGTTGGCGTCCTTCCTCATCCTTTCCTTGGTGGCGTTATCCCAGCCCAACTCCTTGGACATGATTTCCACCACGCCATCCACGGCCAACAACGCCTCTCTGGCATTCAAAAATGCCAACCGCGTTCTTCTGGCGAGGAAATCAATAGGGGTCCTGGCGTACTCGTACTTTAACGAGTAGATCAACTCGGCGATGGTGAATGGCTCGTCGAACGACTGGTACGATAACGTGTTGCCGTCGCTGGCCACGATTTGGCTGGGCTCAAACTTTTTCGTCTTGGCCAACGTGATGGGCAACTTGTTGTAGTCGCTGGCCCTATACAACTCCAAGATCAAAGAAGCACGAGACCCGTAGTTGTGCGACAAGTGCTTGGCCAACTTTAACGGAATCTTGTACTCGTGGATCAACCTTGCCGAGTAGTTGGTGGAGTAGTCTTCGCCGCCAACAAGTACCAACTGGTTGGTTTGGCACGGCTTGACCTCCTTGCCATAGTCGAAATGGTTGACCAAGTGGTCCACAGTTTCTTGGGCCATTTCTCTATACGTGGTCCACTTGCCACCGGAGATGGTGACCAATCCCGTGGGCGATTCAAGCAACAAATGCGATCTAACCAATCCCTCAGTAGACCCGGTACCGTCTTGGCCCTCAGGGATGCTGGCGGGGTCGCGCACCAAGGGGCGGACACCAGACCAGGCAGACAAAACGTCGGTTCTTTCAATGGGGAAAACGAGATACTTTTGCATTTCGTGGATAATGTCCTGGATCTCTTCCTCGGTGGGGATGGGGTTCTCAGGGACGGACTTCAACGGAGAGTCGGTGGTGCCGGCAAGGACTTTGCCCTGCCATGGCAAGAAAAACATGACTCTGCCGTCAGCGGTCGAGGGGTCCAACAACCCCATGGATGTGGGGCAAAAGTATTCGGGCAAAACAATGTGCACTCCGCTGGAGGGAACCACCATTCTGGGCTTGCGCTCTTCCTTGGGTGGCAACCCCTTGGGGTCCTCGTCCATTTCCAAAATCTTGTCGACACCGGGGCCGGTGGCGTTGACAACAGAGGTGGCCTTCACGTCGTACACAGTGTTGGTTTCCAAGTCTCTGGCCTTGACACCAACCAACTTTCCTTCAGAGTCTTTCAACAATTGGTCGACTTGGAAATAGTTCAACACGGTGGCGCCATTGTCGATGGCGGTCAAGGCCAAGGTGGCATTCATTCTCGAGTCGTTGAAGCTCCCGTCGTGGTACACACACGCGGCCTTCAAGTTGGAGGTGTCCATCATGGGGGCAATAGCGGCGGAGGTTTCGCGCGAAAAGATGGTGGACGACCTCAAGTTTTGGTACCCGGCAAACCAGTCGTACATCTTGCACCCGGCAAAGAAATAGGGCACCTGCCACCAGTTGTACACGGGGATCATAATGGGCAAGATGGTGCACAAATGCGGGGCGGTTCTCATCATGTTACCACGTTCGTTCAACGCCTCAATGACCAAGTCCAACTGGGCTTTGGAGAGGCCAAAGATTGCCTTTTCCAAGTACCGAACACCGCCGTGGGCCATTTTGGTCGATTTGGAAGAGGTACCGGCACTGAAATCGGTCTTTTCCAAGAGACACACATTGAGGCCCCGGGTGGCGGCGTCGACAGCGGTGCCAGTACCCACGGCACCACCGCCAATGATAAGCACGTCAAACTTGGGGGTCGTTTTCAAGTTGTTGATCAACTGCTCCCGCGGAGGAGGTGCGGGCAATTCCGTGCGCAAGGGGGTGTACGCGTTGAGGCTTGGAGGCGGGTGTTTTGGCTTGATAAAGTCGAGGTAGACGATGGTGCCGCCTAGCGCAGCGCCAGCGGCCAACGCCGACTTGGCAAAGGTAGATTTAAGGTACCTCGACATTGGGGTGTTGTGGTG
The DNA here is from genome assembly GCA_030585045.1 of Zhuliangozyma parablackwelliae. Lineage (NCBI taxonomy): Eukaryota > Fungi > Ascomycota > Pichiomycetes > Serinales > Debaryomycetaceae > Zhuliangozyma > Zhuliangozyma parablackwelliae. The sequence goes on along the minus strand of JAJMCF010001843.1, from coordinate 78,621 downwards.
GTGGTGGGGGTGGTGGTGGTGGTAGTGGTGGTGGTATCAGTCTATAAGAAGCAGGGAGCAGACAGCAAGGGGGAAAAGAAACAGGGGAGACCTTCTGGCTATCTTTATAAATATAAGTTTGTCAAGAAAAAAAAAAAAATTCCTTTACGCTGTGAAATTTTTAGTGTCAACGTTTTTTTGCTACCCGATGTGCTGCACACTGAAGGTTTTTGTTTCTTCTTCATGACAATGTTGTGTTGTATTGCTGCCGTTTCTGGTTGACTGCTCGAAGGATGCTCGAAGGATGCGTAAAGGCTGCTCAAAGGATGCTCGAAGGATGCTCCTCGACTGGCACCGGCCCACGTCTCGGCACAATACCATTGAAACTCAACGCAACCTACAATCTCTACGTGGCGCACGTTTACCCAACTCCTCGAAGCCTTTCTCTCATTCGCTGTACCAATGACTCTATGTTTTTCCCCCACCCCCTCCCCCGTTTACCTTCAACATTACCCGCCCAGCAGCCCATACACAGGCCAGCAATAACCACAACAATAACAACACCCGAAAGCAACATACGTTTACTACGCAAAACAAAAAAAAAAAAAAAAAAAACACAGCCATTTCCCGCCCTTTGCAATCGCTCATCCTTTTCCCCATGACCCTCTGGCTCGTGTTTGTTTATCGTCCCCCTTGTCCGTTTTTTTCTTATTTGGTCATCTCCGTGTTCCAGCTGCATCTGATATTTTTCCACCCTTTTCTGGTTCCCTTCCTCTTCCCGAGTATATCCTACTAACCTCTTCCCCCCCCCCCCCCCCAGTTTATGTCTGGCCTGCTCACTTTCAATCCACTCCCCGGGATCGGGGCCCGATACAATTCTCGGTACAATGGTGTGAAACCTTGTTTTGTGCAGGGCTTATTCTGGGGGGGTGCGTGTGTCATGTTGTATGTCCTCGAGGACTCTCATTTCTTTTATTTTTCTTTTTCTTTAAGTTGGCATATAACATTATCCAATGGCGGAGTCGACCTAGCCACGAGGGGCAATGGATGATGGGTACCCCCCTCCCCGTTTCTTTGCGCTTTTGCACCAGCTCGCATGGCACATTAGTTGAAGTCTAACTTGATTGCTGGACCGAGGATATCTCAAAGGAAAAAAAATTGTTTTTTTTTTCCGGTCACAGCAAAGTAAACAATGCCGGATCAACGAGTCTAGACTTGATGGCGCGACAGCGTGGCAGTTATGGGTTGACAGCGGGGAGCAGGTAGTAAGCGTGGGGAATACAAGGTGTGACGCAATCAAATGTAAGCTTTGTGGATTGTACTATCCATGTGACTTGTAGCATTAGGCTGGCTGCAAAAAAATCATCCCCCACGCCTAGTTGTAGACATTTCATGATTAGTTTCAATCTATTTGAATATGTTTCACAAGTTGCAAAGTTGCCAGACTATACCGGGACAAGATAATGAAGAAAACAAACAAAGAGTTGGTTCAAATGAAACTTTGGCTGTTCAACAGCAATCAATCGGTCTTTGTCTTTGATCGGGTAAAGAAAATACCAGCCATCAAGATAGGGAGGTAGACGTACTCCCAACAAAGGTAGATTGAGAAAGTTGACTTGAGAACAGTCTCCAACTCCCACATATTCTCGACGGACGTTAATCGGGCTAGTCCTTCTTCCCCGGTTGGAAAGAAATGGGGTTCAACCAATAACTTCATCATCGCAAGTCCATCGTAGTAAATAAATACTGCCACATTGACAAATAGGTAAACCCCTGGCGCCGTGTAAATCACCAAAACAGACTTTCCCAAAGCAGAGGATATGCGTGAGTTTGACTCAGCATCGTCTGGTGACGGTGGCAACGCGGCTATACTTTTCTTTGTTTTGAAGTAGAATACGACGGGGAGGATGAACCATATCAAGGAAGGCAAGGCGGTTGATTCCGTAATCACAATTCTCAACTCCAGATGGTCAGCCACACCCACGAGAAAAGATTGACGGCTCTGGACCTGATCTGTGAGAAAGAACTTATCCCCGATGGTGACAACGAGTAGCCCAGTTACCGCCCAAAATGATTTCTTGGGAAACTCTTTGTAGTAGCGCGAGTTGCTATTGTGGTAATCAATCACCCCGCATCCCAACGAGAACAAAACAACAACGTACAGGGTCCATACCGAGGAGCAGGTCTCCAAAAACCGTCTCGCATTCAAGAAATGGTTCATGGTGGTGCTATCATCCGATGATTCCACATAGTTGTTTTTGAAAAAGTAGACTAAAAAGTCAAAGCTGTGCAACAAGATGGCTGGAATGAGAACAAAAAAGACGTAGCCCCCTGACACCACTGAAACTGGACCCAAGCTCTTGAAACCGTTCTCCACTTTGAATTTCTTGGTGTAGTACACCAAGTAGACTATTGTCCCAATCATAAGCAACAACGGCCACTTTACCATGCAATAGTGAAGGTAAGCCAGGTACGATAGATTGCCATAGCAAGGTTTGAAATTCACTGGGACTCTCAACTTGGTGATTTCCTGGTCTGCCGGTGGTGCAATGTAGACGCAGTAGGTGCCAGATTCAGGAACAGTAAACTCCACATTCACATGCTCGACATCCTTTCCTGGTCCCCTGGTGGTGATGTAATCGTTCCAAACCCTCGTCTCGTCAAAGGTGGACCCCGCCCCTGGCGTCAATTCAAACTTTTCGTGCACGCCCGTGGCATTGTACAATTGGTCCTTGCTCTCTCGGTACAACTCGGTAAATGATTCTATTGTGGGTGTGGTTGAAAGGTTCAAGATTGCTGGGTAGTGGAAAATCAACACCGGGAACTTTAACGTGTCCACCTCCTTGCCGTCGTGTCTCTCGGCGGTATCAATATAGAGGCTGATCCTTCCTTTGTCACCCCGTTGCTCCACATACGAGCACACGGCACCGGTGTCGAAAGACAACACCGTGGGTGGGTCATGTTTAGCTAAGCAGTGGCTTACAAATGTTGCAAAAAGTGTGACAACACACACCAGTGGAGACACCATGTGGTTGTGGTGATACCTTGTACTGGTGGCAACAACGGCTAATTGTGGGCCAATACCTTTTATTTATAGAGACACGGCTCTATTTTTGTGCTTTTTATCGCCACCCCCACCCCACCCCTTTAATTCCACGTGAATGTACAAGTCCGATTTTTCCCTACAGGGAGACGGCATTATCGAGGCTCAGATAGGGGAGAAAGCGCTTCTACGATCTTGCACATTTGACAAAGCCAGTATATCCACAGCTTCGGCCGTCGCTTGCCTTGTTTATCTTTAGTCTCTATCACTGACAAGTGCCAAAAGAATGGTCACGTGACTGTTCTTTTCCTTTCCCAACAGAAAAAGGTCGGGCCGTGAGCAAACCCAGAGATTTGTTACCAACCGCCATGGAAGCCCTATCCCCCGAGCAACGGGCTCAATTCGACCAGTTCAAGAGCATATCGGGCGTGGACAACGACGATAATGACGACAAAATCGTATCGCTCCTTCAAATCCACGATTACAATTTAAACAATGCCGTCTCGACATACTTTGATTCCGGGTTCGACACGGTACAAGACACATCCTTCTCAACGGCGGTGGAAGCGCACGAGGAGGAAACGGGCGAGTTGCGCCATCGTCGGGACCCCGTGAATCTACAGAGCCAGATGTTTATGGATAGTTTCTTGCCCCGATTGCCCCGAGCTCCGCTCATTTCGTCGGGGTGGCAATTGGAGGTGGGGATACACTCGAGCATTGTGCACGAGCGAGAGAGGGTGGAGCGGCAGGAGCGAGCACAAAAGGAGCTTGAGGGGCAAGCACGGAAGGAGGAGGAAGAGGAGAAAGAAAAGGAAGGCGTGGACGAAAGCACGGCGTCAATTGCCGACACGGTTGAGGAAAGGAGACCCAATATACTATGGATCATACTCGTGATTATCCCTCTGAAGTTTATCCAATTTGTCGTGTCAGCGCTCAAGTACTTGTTTGGCTTTGGATCCGGGTTGGGGATTGGGGGTGGTGGCGAAGTGCACAAGTTGAGCAGGACATTTAATTTCGAAAAGTTCCACCCCAACTACCTGTACTTGTCGACCTTGCGCAGCGAGGATGTGGAGAGCTACAACATCCAAGAAGCCAGCTTTAACGAGGCTCATGCCTTGTGCCAGCGAGAATACCACTGGTTGTTGGTGATACTTGTCAATGACTCGAGCGAGTGCGTCAACTTTGTCAACGAGATGCTCGCGAACCCAGCATTCCACCAGCTATTCGACAAAGCAACCGGCGCGTACAAGGAAACGCACATATTCATCAGCAACGTGGAACGGCTGCCCGAAGCATTTGAGGTGGCATCCACCTATAAAGCCAAAAGAATGCCCTACGTGATGTTGGTGGGCAATGTATCTGCCAGCCACGAAGTCATGGCGTCCATGTCGGTTTTGTACAAATCCAACTTGGCCAAGCCGTTTGTGGCGGCAGAAGAGCTACCATTTACCGTATCCAAGTTGTTGAGAAACTTTGGCAAGTTTTTGGACAAGTTCAACCCGCAGTTGGTATCGGCCCGGTTTGACAAGCAGGAAATGGACGTGTCGAGGATGATTCGGCAACAACAGGACGATGCGTACGTGCAGTCATTGGAGCGGGATCGGGTCAAGAAGTTGCAGCGCCAGGAGGAGGAGAGGCAGAGACTCGAGGCGGAAAACTCCCACCAGATTAGGCAGTACCATCTTTTGAACTTGATCAAGCTGGACTACCCCAACCACGTTGTTGCCAACGACACAGAAGAAGACCGGGTGAGGGTAGCGATCAAGCTCCCCAACGGCAAGAGGATTGTGGAGTTTTTCCGCGGCACCATCACCATCAACGACTTTTACATGTACGTTGAGTTGAAGCTATACATTGAAGAATTGATGGAAGCACAGGGCGCTGAATACAGCGAGATTGCCAGCATCATTGACGAGTTGATTGACGATGTGGACTTGGACGATAGTCTCAAGACCCCGCTCACGTTGGAGGAGTATATGGCGCTGTACCGGTTCAAATTTGATGTCATCCAGCCGTACCCCAAGAAAGTCATTGCCACCAGTAACCGCAAAGTCGGCGAGGTACCTGAGTTTAAGGGGGCCAACTTTTTGATAGAGTTTAACGGTGAGGATGAGGAGGAGGATGAAGCGGAGGAGGATGACAGGGCGTAGTAATGAGCGGCGGCGTAGTAATGAGCGACGGAGTATACGATCACGTGCTTGTTCTGGTGTACGCACGACATAATCCCTGCAAGCATTTTTCTGGGCAGATAAGTGAACAGCAATAGTTTGTGTAGGCGAAGCAAAAGGAGACCAAAAAAGCATCACCACCAAGAGAAGACATCCCCTTGAATCAATTTCATTTCATCACCTTTTTTCTGTTCTTTTTAAATACACACCATGGCAAGTCGTCAATCAAGACTAGAGGCTGAGAAGTTGGCCATAATACAAAAGTCCATGTCCCGAGGGCGGTCATTATCGCCCGGGGCGGCACGCGGGGGCCACCACAGCCGGTCGTCGTCGACGTCCAACGATGACCTCAGCAAGGACCTCAAGTGGTCCATCACCAACCATGACCCGTCCGAGAGGTTGCGCGGAGGCAAGGGCAAGGAGACGGAGGAAACGTGGGAGAATGAAGTTAGTGACGAGGAGCATATTAGTGACGACGACACCAACGAAAAGTTCCAGTACGACGATACCGGCAATATCTTGCCCAACTATGCCTGCCAGGACGACAAGATCAACGAGATTAGCTCGATTTTGGAAAACTCCAACTTGAGCGACAATGCCACCATCAAGAAGTTGGAGGAGTTGACGGCCAACGAGCGCGCATTCGCCGCGGCCAAGAATGCCGGCACCAAGATCGACCCCGACTTGTTGAACAAGCTCGCTAGCGATAAACACAAGCTCACCGGATCTGAGCTGTTGAACTTGGGCCGCGCTGACCAGGATGCGTTGTCGAGGAGACAAAAGTTGGAAAACTACCAGGCTTACAGAAAGAAGATTATTGACCACGAAAATGGACCCTCCGAGTCGCTCTCACCTTCGCGGGAGGACGACGATGAGGACTTTATGGTTCCCTATACGTCTGCGGTGGAGGACAAGCTCGATAGCGAGTTTGCGTCGCAGCTTAACGAGACCATCAAGGAGGGCGAGGTTGACTCGAACAAGGCGCACTCGAGAGTGATCCAAACCATCACCAGGGGCAACTTTTTCCAGCTCATAGACCCCAAGGTCAAGCCCAAGATGTTTCTTGTGTGCATGGACTTTTCGCCCGAATCGATCTTTGCGTTGGAGTGGAGCTTGGGCACGGTGTTGGTGGACGGGTCGGTGTTGTTTATCGTTTATGTTATTGAGGACACCGACACCAACCACCACTTGAAGGGAAACACCCAAACTGAAAACACCAGAGAGCAGCACAGACTAAACATGTTGACCAAGGCCAAGCAGCAAGTGTTGAATTTGTTGAAGCTCACAAAGTTGCAGATCCACATTGTTATTGAGATTATCCACCACCCGATCCCCAGACACTTGATTTTGGAGTTTATCGACAATTTGCAGCCCACCCTCGTGGTGGTGGGGTCCAAGGGGCAGAGCGCCATCAAGGGGGTGTTGCTTGGCTCGTTGTCCAACTATTTGGTGACAAAGTCCACCGTGCCAGTCATGGTTGTGCGTGAAAAGTTGAAAAAGATCAATAGGTTCAAGTCCGGGTCCTCGGTGTTTTCCAACAATATCAAGCCGTTGACCTTGTCGGAAGCCAGAATCGATTAGAAAATGGGCCCATCCTTTGTCAGTTTTGCCATGTGCAGCGTTGAGCCTTGTTACGTTTAGTTATATTTTAGTTTTCTTTTCTTACTCTAATGTACAGTTCCTATTTCAGTGGATTGGCTACTTCTTCAACCCGCCTCTCAAGTATCTACCCACAACGATACAATGGTCTCTTTCATAAGGCTCCAAGGTCAATTGCTCCAATGGCTTGATTCTCTCCTCTCTCAACTTTTGCACCTCTCTGGCGAAAACCGTCTCGGCGTCAACCGTAGAGTCGATACAGTTGGCCTTGATGGAAATGACAACCAAACCATTGTCCTTCAAGAACAAGTGCGAGTTCAAAGCAATGATTCTGGCCTGGTCGGGCTGGGCAACATCGGCAAACACACAGTCAACCATGCCAACCAACATTCTGTACTTTTGTGGGTGTCTGGCATCGTCAATGATTGGGATGACATTGGGTCTCTTCTTGGCCATGCCAATCAACTCTCTGCCGGGTCTGTGGGAGAACTCAACAGCATACACCAACCCTTCAGGGCCAACAACGTCTGACACGTGCGACACCGAGGTACCGGAAGCGGCACCCAAGTACAACACCTTTTTACCGGGGGCAATGCCCAATTCGTCAACACCACCCATGATACCAGCAGCCAACTTGGATCTGAATGGGTTCCAAACTCTGTATTCAATCTTGGTTGGTGCAGCGCCTTCTTCCTTGGCTGGCTCATCAATCTGGATTCTCTTTTCGCCATACACGGATTCACCGGGGGCGATGTTTCTGGTGACCAACAAATCTTCCTTGCCTCTGGCGATGAAAACACCAGCGTGTCTGTGTGGTTCAATGACAACCTTGGCACCGCCACGAGCACCACCACGAGCACCGCCTCTGCCTCCTCTGCCACCACGGTCACCGCCACGGCCACCACCGAATCCGCCACGGCCACCACCTCTGCCACCACGGTCACCACCTCTGCCGCCGCCAAAGCCGCCTCTGCCACCACGGTCACCACCTCTGCCGCCGCCAAAGCCGCCTCTGCCACCACGATCGCCACCTCTGCCGCCGCCAAAGCCGCCACGGCCACCGCCGAATCCACCTCTGCTGCCACCTCTTCCTGATGAGTTTCCTCTACCTCTTGAGTCTCCAAATGCCATGTTGTATATCTTGCTTGTAATAAGTAGTTTGGGGGGGGGGATGAGGGAGAAAAAGGGAAGGGTAAAAAAAAAAATTTTCTCTCTCAAGGGGGGATTTTGTTTGCGAACGAATATGGACACTTGCATATTTCAAAAATGGCCAAAATGGGGTGTATTTCGGGGTAAAAGTGCACAACATTGTTAGTGAAGCTGTATAGAAAAGTGGTTGACCATAATCTAGCTAGTTGGAAGTTCACTCTGCATTACTTGTTTCTGCCAAATTGGTATTGGATCCGGAGAAACAGGGTCATTTAGTGCTCAACTTTTCCATTTTTCACCTCATCTCAAGTATTAAAAGGCCGTAACTAATAATTATTACCATTGAGTGGGTTCGCTAGATAGCCTCAAGCTGGGGTATTCTTCTCATCTAGTTTTCAGTTACAAGTGCCTAGCATCATTGCGCTCAAAAATCACCATTTATGCTGTTGCACCCAATTCCGTGCGATGACCAAAATGCGGCTCAGATAGACAGATTGATTTTGGATGCCTGATTGTTTATTTTGCAACAGCAGCAACAACAGATTGCAAAATATCTGGGGAAGCATTGTGTATGATACATTCCCCCCCGCTTCAGTCTATGCTCTTTGGCACCGCCAGTTGCTTGTAGAATCCTCCTCTGTACCCGTAGCGCTTCCTCACTCCATGCCCACACTTGTGTCTAGACGTACCAGAAACATCCCCTTCCTCCACGCGGCACCAACAACGCATTGTGCCGGCCTGTTCCTACTCAACACAAGGACTATCCACCACACAATACCATTAACCAGGACTGCTCAGTTTGGCTGACCCCCTTCGTTGGCCGTTCACGTGATCTAAAGTCGTGTGAGCCACTGATTTTTAACCTTCACCGTTTTCGAGCCGCGTACTTGCGAGGGCAACAAGAAAAAAAGAGAGTCTTGTTTCAAACACCACCTCTTTCTTTCTTCCCCACACACACACCTCTATCAGCCATGGGGATCGGTTTATACTTTATTGTTGCGGGAACGCTCATCACCGGGGCCGCCAATTCTCTTTTCACAAAGTACCAGGACAACCAATGTGTGGCCAATTGCGATACCGACGCCCCGCGCACATTCAACCAGCCGGCGATTCAAACATTGCAAATGTTTATTGGCGAGTTGTCAATGTACTTGGTGTATGTGATATATCGATGGAATAAGCGGCGGACAGGGTACATTGCGTTGCAGGACGGCGACACCAAAGAAGTGAGTGTGTTTCAGAGCGCCAAGCTTGCCATTCCGGCCATTTGCGATTTGAGCTGCACCACATTGTTGAACATTGGATTGATATACACGCCGGTTTCGATTTACCAAATGTCGAGGGGGTCTGTAGTTTTGTTTGTGGCGGTGTTGTCGGTGCTCTTCTTGAAAAGAAGGATAACCCGGCTTGAGTGGGTTTCGCTTTCCTTTGTCACGTTGGGTATTATGATTGTCGGCCTCAGCGGGTCAAAGCACAGCGGTGGTGACAGTGGTAGTGGTGACAGTGGAGCTGCTGCCGAGGTGGGTTCCTCCGCGTTGGTAGTCTTTGGTATTTTGTTGATTGTTTGTGCCACATTTTTGCAGGGCATCCAGTTTGTTGTTGAAGAGCACATTCTCGAAAAACAGGCAATCATTCCGTTGCAGTTGGTATACATCGAAGGCTTTTTCGGGTTCACGATTCTCCTTGCTGCCATGTTTGTGTTGAACTTTATCGTCGGGGCAGTCGAGACTCCTGACCAGTTTGAAACGTCGCCGTTCAACGCACTCGAAGCGTTCTCGCAGGTCTTGTTCAACCGCACCGTCTTGTTATCCTCCGGGTGCATCATGGTCTCGATCGCCGCCTTCAACTACTGCGGGTTGTCAATCACACACCAGATCTCAGCAACTGCGCGGTCCACCGTGGATACTTGCAGAACCTTGCTCGTGTGGATAGTGGCCATTTCCATGGGGTGGGAGTCCTTCCACTGGTTACAGTTTTCCGGGTTTGCTTTGTTGGTGTTTGGCACCCTCTGTTTCAATGGCGTGTTGCGGCCCGAGGAATGGGCATTTATCCCCGAGTCGTTAAAGAGCGACTTTAACAATACCCGGTTGATTGACGTTGTTGACGAGATTGACGAGCCGATTGAGAGGATGTAGGAGGGAAGGGGACATGTGTAGCACAAGTCGTGTGTAGGTCACCTTTTTTTTTTGGTGTCGGGTTTCAAAAGAAAAGTATTGCCACCAAGGACAAAACACTCTCACACACTCCCACACTCGATCACGTACACAATGGTATGTCCGCCCTGCACAGCATCGGCATTCAGAATGTCTACTAACACCACCAGTCTTTGAGAATAGTTCCACAGGGTTTAAAAGAGTCGTCGGTTCAAGCAACCAAATACGGCGAGCCCGCGAGCCATGCGCCAGGTTTGCAAGAAACCATACACGACGGGCCCCTCAACATCTCGTCCAAGATCAACAACCACCATCCATTGGAGGCCAGGGTAGGCAATTGGGAACAGACCCAGCGCGACACGCAATTGGAGATGTACAGGCGTGTTTTTGGCGCTGGAGAGCCAATCAAGAGAAGCATGGAAATGGAGATTGTTGAGAATGAGTTTGTCCCTAGCGTGACGGCATCTGGCGGCGTCGCCTCCATGCATAAGGATATCTTGTTGAATAGGGACTCGAGTGTGGACTGGGAAGATGTCTACCCTGGCGGCTTTGCCAGCGGCGACAGTACTAGGGGCTTCCATAACGAGATGGAGAAGAAGATGGGTATGTAGGTTTGCAAAGAGATACACAAATGATGATTTACAAAAGATGGGTCTACTCGACAACGTTTATGGGGTGTGGGTCTTTCCTCGAAGCAGGGGAGAAGTGGCGTAAGTAAGTGGCACCCACTCCTTTCCTCTACTCTTTCTCCTCCTCCTCTCCAATGCTGGCTGTGATGATCCCCCCCTGCCACTCCCATTGCCCCCTTACATACTGGTCTCTCAATCCTCCTATCCACCCTTTCCCCCAGTAAATGCTGCCAAAACAAAGCAAATTCAAAAAAATGCACATCCAGAAAATGGATTGGGACAAAGTTCACAGAGAGAGAGAGAGACACACAGATTTCGCAAAGAAAAATTTTCACTCTCTTTTCCTTTCCCACACCAAGACACAAGACCAGTGATCCACCCTCCCACACAACCTTGAAGCCACCAGCTCCCTCATAGCCTCCTCTAAAATGTACCAAAGACCATCACAGCGTAAGCCAAACTTGGATCACAGCATCACCAACCCTTCTAGCAGTACTTCCAGCTCCAATGGGAACTCGAGCTACGATCCCCAGCACTACCCGCAGCCAATTCCGCCGAATAAACAAGGCCACCGTTACACCATGAATGAAGTGTTTCAAGTATGGCATGACAACAAAGACGCGATATTGAATTCGGAAGTGCGGTCTTCTGCCAACGAATCGTATAAACTATCCAGCCCCAGGCAGATCTACCACTTGGACTTGCAAGATCAACACCGAAACCAGACCCAGACCCAGACCCAGGAGCATCAGCATTTGTCTGGGGCTAGTTTCAGCGAGCCCTTGGAGAAACTTGTTTTGGGGGCCACGGAACCGCCGTCGGCAACGGGCACGGACGAGACCAATGCAAGCAACGCCGCCACCAAGGCGTTGTCTGCGGGACCGGGGGCACCTCCCCCTGGTATTGCCACCGCATCGGCCTCGCACGATTCAGCACCCCTCCTGAAGCTCGTCACCTCTGACAAGATTGAATGGTTCTACATTGACCCCCTGGGACAAGAACAAGGCCCGTTCAATGGCGACATGATGCAGGACTGGCTCACTGGAGGGTACTTGACGTTGGACTTGAAGATCAGGAGAAAGGAGGAGCCCCTGTACAAGACGTTGAAGGACTTGTGTGATCGGTTGCAAAACTACATCACGCCATTCAAGGCCCCGTTGCCCGACTTGACGGTGGCGCCGGCGGCGGTCCCGCCAGCTGCTGCTGCTGCATCTACAACCACAACAACTGCATCGGCATCAAATCCAGCATTAGCATCATCGGCATCAGCATCATCCACCAGTCAGTTTTTCCCTCAGTCTTCTGATTTGAGCGGCGCTGGCGCTCTTCAGGGGAACTTGTCCCGATTGCAAGGGTTGAATGGCGGCCAGTCCTTGTTTGGCACCGACTTTATGAACAACGACCCGTTCAGCCCCTTGGGTCAGGCCCCAGCTGCCTCTGCCTTTCCTGCAACCGGCACGTTCAACTTGGATTCATTCAATCAAAACATTGACTTTAACCAAAACTTTGGCCTCCCAACCATGCCATCGATATTGCAGCAGCAAATTCAGCCGACTTTGTCGAGAGGCAATAGCGGCTGGGGTCTTGACACCAACTTTGTTGGTGGTGGTTCTGGCAGCAATCCAACCACTCCCCAAGTGTTGACCACACAGGTCACGCAGCCAGCACCAATGTCGCCCTGGGTTGCGGGTAATGTTGTGCAATCGCAGTCGAGAACGAGCTCTCCGTTTGGCCCTAGTTCAAATAGCAACTTGGCCAGTAAGGATCCAAGTCCATCGGCGCCAGCGTCTCACGATGACGACGTTTTGGGTGAGATTCACAGCGCCGTTGTTGCTGGTATTTTGAGCGACGACAAGCGTGATAAGTCTGAGGCAGGGCCAGTTGTTGAAGCGGCACAGCCTCTCCAGCACAAAACAGCCAAGCAGCAAAAGACAAAGAAGCAGCCTGCTGCATCAAAAGAGGAAACTGAGGAGCAAGAAAAGGTTGCTCCCCACCAGGCTGCTCCCCACCAGGCTGCTCCACAACAAGAAGAGCAGGACGAGTTCAAGCAGCATGTGGAAACTTTAAAGCCGGCTACCCCACAAAAGTTGGCTCCGTGGGCAACCAAAGAGGACGAGCCCAAACAGCCAAAGTTGACCTTGAAGCAAATCCAACAGTTGGAAGCACAAAAGCTCGCAGAACAAAAGAAGATCGATGCCAAGATCAGAAGCGAGCACGCCGCCAAGGCGTGGGTCGCTGCCTCGGCCATGGAAAAGCAAGCCATTGAAGAAAAGAAGCAAGCGGTGTTGCCGTCCATGTGGGGACAAACCTCGTCCAGTATCCCTACAAAGACGTTGGCTGAGATTCAGAAGGAAGAAGCCGATGCCAAGGCCAAGGCTGCTGCTGCCACTGCCGCCGCCGCTGCTGCTGCCGCTGTCGTTGCATCTACTACCAATGGTGGTAGTGGCGCTAGATTCTTGGCCCCATCATTGGCCAGCACCTTAGCCAGTGCTGTTTCCGAGTCGGCTAGCGCCTGGACAACAGTCACCCCAAAGAAGCCATCTCTTGCCCAGCAGATCAACAAGAAACCGGTTTTGCAAGCCGCACAAACGCCCTCCAAGACCACGCCCCAGTTGTTGCGTTCTGTCTCGGCAACCAAGCCCGTCACATCTGTCAATGCCAACGCCATCAGAGAGGAGTTTTTGATCTGGGCCCGGTCAAACATGTCGAACCTCTACCCCACGGTGTCGAAAGACGACTTGTTGGATATTTTTGTCACCTTGCCCAACAACCCTGACTCGGCGCAGTTGATTGCGGAAACGGTGTACTCGTCGTCGGCAACCATGGATGGCAGACGTTTTGCCCAAGAGTTCTTAAAGAGAAGAACCCAGACTGATAAGCAAGTTGGGAGCCACAGTGACCAAGTGGCCTGGTCGGCTGCAATTACCGCTAGTGCCGACAAGGTTGCCACTGTTGACGAAGATGGCTGGAGCACCAGCGTCAAGTCAAAGAAGAAGGGTAGAAAGTAGGTTTGTAAAGAGAGTAGGATATATATAAGAACTACTGCACGGCATTGCTCTTTCAAACTAGCCCAGAATAGTCTTCAACACCGCCGTGACGGTATCCACATTCTCCTGCGGGATCATAATGATGGCGCTTTTTGCCATGGAAAAGTAATTCAACTCGACTAGGTTCCCCGCCGAGATCAACTTTGACGCCACCCCAGCAACAATACCCGTGGAGTCGAGGGGCAAGGTTGAAAAGTCAACCGTTATGGGCACGATGATATCCTGGGCGGACCCAATAATATAGTTTGAATCAAATCCGAGCTTTTTCCTCTCTCGCTGGCTTTTCGGGAGGATCAACGACACTTCGTTGTAGCTGGTCCTGGTGATGGCAAAATAGTCTGGCGTGTTTGAGCTGGATAGGATCCTGGCTGCTTTCAAAATTGAGTTTGTCACTTCGTTGGGTCTGGACCCGGTTAGAAGGAGCTTCACATTCTCATTCACAACGGGTGTTATCCCCGCCTGGCGAAACAAGGTAAACGTCGTGTCTTCTAGCTTCTCGGTGTCCTCCTCTTTGGCGTCATACGAGATATAACTATTGGACAAATCGTCAAATTCAAAGCTCTTTTTCGCAAGGATGCTAACAACCTTTTCCTTCAAGTCGTACGGGATGAGCACCACGTCGTTGAAATGGCTGCTCAAAAAGAACAACGAGATGTTGTTTTCCGACAATGGTTTCGTCAACTCAACGATCCGGAGCGACTTGTCAAACAGACCGTCAGAGTCAACCTGCAAGCTGAGGTACGTCCCGGGGAGCAATTGAACATTATCGTACCCTAAATCCTGGCACACTTGAATTGCCTTTGTAAAGTACAACTCCATAAGCCGGGCCGAGCACATGACAGTGCATTCGTCGGGAGCAAGGGCAATGTGGAAAAACTGGCCCTCAATGGTTTCAGCGTCATCACCATCAACCGCCTCGGCATCCCCGACAGCTTCAACGTTTTTGCTGGAGTTGTCTACCCTGTTTTCGTCATCAGAGGAGCTGTTTTCCTCGTCAACACCCCCGTATTGAAGCTCCTGCTCGACTTGGGAGTATAGGAGCTGTAAGATCGAGCTGGTGAATATCCAGTACTTGTCTCGCGATATCGACAATATGTTTAGCTGCACAGGGCTCAAGTGGACTTGGGTGCTCATGTTGGTGAATGGGTTCTTCCAGGAAGTGTACCTATCTTACTGTGGCGTCTTAGATTCAATCGAGATTGTGATTTAGATTGAAACTTTTTTTTTTTTTTTTCAGCATGATTCACATGTCTGTGCACTAAAAATCTCCACTTTTAACCCTGACTCATTCCAGGGGTCACGTGGGTGAAGCTCTAAACCACAGCTGGTAAAGCGAGCCATTGGTAAGAGAGTAGAGTCGAGGGTGAAAAGGGAGGGAGTCCTGTTACTATACCTATACATCGCCCAAGTTTTGCCGTTGGTAAAAGGTCTCATACAACTCGATAGCCTCTTTCTGGGACTCGATCGAAGACTCAATGAATATCTCAACGCTGTTTCTGAAATCGTCAATCCGCTCATACTCAAAACTCTCCATCTCTTGCTTGATCGTGTCGCTGATGGAGGTGAAACTCATTTCAAACGCAGTTGTCTTTTGCTTCAATTTGTCAACTTCAAACCCCAACGCGTTGATCTTGTCGGGAGCGTTTGTCGCCCTGCGGTTGAGTTTATCCAACTGGGCCTGTTTCTTGGCAAGATCCTGCTGGAATGTGTGCAACTGCTGGTACACCCTTGTTCGCGTGTCAAAAACATACTTGATCGAGCCAACAATCCTCAAATACTCCTCAATCGTGAACCCCAAGGTCAACTGATCTTGCAAATTGATCCGGTCAAGGTTATCTTTAATCTTCAACTGGAGGTCGCTAAAAGCGCTGAGCAAGGCGCTGGTCCCCTTCAGGATCTCCAACGCCGAGAGCTCGTCGAGGGAAATCGCCAACTCGTCCAACACCGCCACCATATCCAGCCTCTGCTGGCCAATCAAGTCAATGGCTTTGTAAAGCTGCTTGAGGTTATACTCCAAATCTTCAATGTATTGCCTTTTCCCCGTAAAGTACTCGTCGGGCTCGCTCACTTTAGCCGAGATGGAAAAGAACGAGCTCATGAACCCGCCGCCAACACCGCCACCGCCGGAGCCACCGCTGGCGCCAGCGATGCTTGCTGGCGCCGGAGTGTTGGCCGCGCTATCGTCGCCATCCAAGTACTCGCTATTCTGCGCCGATGCGCCCGAGCCCGATAACCTCTCTCTTTCCTTGGACTCAACGGCAAAATCCTCACTGGTCAAAAACATGACAAAGTCGGGGTCGTTGCGCAAAACTGGGATGTGGCTGATCTTGGTCAACATTTTTTCCAATGAAAGTCTTCTGTTTTCGATAAAGCTCTCGTTGAACCGGCCAATATACTTTTGCTTCGACGGCGGCGGGGGGATGATTCGGCCCGGGTGGTTGTTCTGCAACTGGTGGTAGATCCACCGAAAGTCCCTATACCTCCTCGACACCTCAACGGACTCAACTTGTGGGAAATGGGGAGAGCTGGTGTCTTTGTTTCTGGTCTTGACGGTGTAGACGATATGGGCGGTGGTGATATCGCCCACCTTCATGGGATCGCCAACTGATATCTCCAAGGTGTTGGTGTTTCCGTGCACTGGTTCGGGCCGTTTCAAGGCGGGTGTACTTGTAATCTCTTGGGGCTTTTTCGGCAGGCGGATATCGTAGAGTGGCGCTTCGACTGCTTTAGCGATTGAAGTAGCGGCGTTAGTGGGTGCTCCTTCTGCCTCCTCTTGGTACGGTTCTTCTTCTTGTTGTTCTTTTTGTTCTTGCAGCATATTCTGCAGCTTATTCTTTCCAGCCTCGTCCTCCTTCTCTTCGTCTTCTCCGCCTAGAGGACCCAATGGATTGCTGGTACCGCTTCCACTGCCGCCCTTTTGCAAGTGCTGGACATTCACCTTGGCGCTAAATTTCCTCGGTCTCGTTGCTTTGAATTTGGTCCTGACATTGATGGGTCTCAAGGGCGACGTGATGGATGTGTTGGCGTCGGTACTGATTTTGAGGGGGCTTCCCTTGTCGTTGAACAACAGCTCTGATGGTGTAACTTTTTGCGGAGTAGCCGTCACCAACGACGCCTCTAGTGTATCGTCGTCTTCCGAGCCGTGCGTGAGCTCAGATAGAAGCTGGCTTTGGTGGATTTTTCGTTCGTCTCGTTTCAACTCTTGTACTTGTTCGTGCTCGGGAGTGTAGTACGATGGGTGTTGGTGCTGCGACTGCTGCTGCGACTGCTGCTGCTCTTCTTCCTCTCCCTCCTCCTCGTCATCGTCCTCATCGCCATACCGATGTTGGTCCTGGTGGTTTGCAAATGGACTGGCAAATGGATCATCCACGGAGAGTGCATTGAACTGGCTGGCCAAAGGCTGCACGGTTGTGGTGTGCAAGTTGGCCGTGGAGGATGCAATGGTGAATTCATTGCGGGCACTGGTGCTATTGCTATTGTTGGATTCGTCGTGGGGCGACAACACGTCGTCCCACACCGATGCGGTTAAATCGTCGTTGTCCATGATGTTTTGAAGGTGCTCGGTCGAGATTGGGTGTGCCTTGGTGTTTTGGTGTGAACAAAAGTTTTGGCTGGCGTTAAAGGTTTTTTGGGCAACCACACACGACAACATTACAAGTAAGCCAGGTTGCAAGCTACCCACCCCCACGACGGAGTCACAACATCCACCAGAGGTTATGACTGTTTCTTTTTTGTCCCAGCCTGGTCCAAAGAAGCTGTACTTTGAATTGGTAGGTGTGTGTGGCTTTGTTGGTGGCTGTATATACTATTTTGAGAGGAGGTACAGATGTAACGAGGTTGCATGTACACCGGAGATGACGTAATGGCTGGATCTCTACTATCTACCCTCTACCCCTTACCCATATCCCCCTACCCTTATCCCCTCGGTGGGCGAATGTGGCCATATACAGCCATGGGGATGCGCTTCGAAACGGTTTGGTTTCTTTTTTTTCATCGTAAACGTATCTTCTAGGCCATAAGAACGAATTACAGTTACGTCATGGCTGAGTAATTGGGACGGTGGCTAGCCTCATACGCGGCTGGTGTTTATGGTGTTGCTGTTGTTGTTGTGCCATGAGCTTAAAATAACTTTTTGTTTACCCTCGCGTAATTATGTGGAGAAATAGATGAAAGTATAGCTAGTATGAGGTAATCTCTTCAGAGCTCTAGTAAATGGGTATAAATACCTATATCAATCCTCCTTTGCCAGGATGGTTGGGTCTTGTCATCACCCAAATATACACTCACCCAAATATGAAATTCTTTGCCGCTGCTGCTTGCGCTTTATTACTTGCTTCCCAATCGTGGGCTGCTTTAAACACCATCCAGTTGTTTGCACAATCTGAAAACACCGAGATCAACGGCCAAAGCTTGAGCTTTCTTCACGAGGGCGCCGGTACCAACTACTTTTTCTTGGCTCAGGAGGGCGAAAGTGTCATTTACGACGACGTGCAAAAGATCATCTACTACCCCGTCTCTCCACAAGTCAAGTTTCAGTTTTGCATTCCTGATTTTGGCAATGTGGTGCAAATGTCTGTTTTCGCCCCACTTGAAGTGGAAATCGGCAACGATGGCGTCCTCTCCTTCAATGGATCTGACCACATTTATGCAACAAAAAACATTGACGATCCATACAACTATTCAGAAACCATGTATGCCATCATTTCCAGCAACGAACCACCAGCAAATGCCATTGCCTTGAACATTGTTGTCCAGAATGGCACAGTTGGTCTGTGTGATGGATTTTCAATTTGCAACTAAGAAGTTTGTTTTTATAGATATTTTGGTGGTTTTTTTTTGCAAAAATTGTTATATATTATACAAAACAGCAACAACCCACACTCTCTTTGCTTCACACCTCCTTAGCCCTTGTCCATGAGCGCAAAAAGAAACTTTGGGTGATTGTGGGGGACATTGCTTCACTTTCTCTTTTTACAACTGTTTCACTTACTAGCTTTCCTCATTTCCTTGTTATCCCAACTGCAGCATAACAAAACTTTGCAGTCAGTATAAAATGGGCTCCGGCTACACCAGGAAATGGTTCTTACCTTGGTAAATATCCCACAATGCCTTTAGAAGCTGGATGGCAATACCAAGCACAACCACACCCCGTCACCATCGCTGCTACACCACCTCCAGTATATTCTACGTTACCCATAGGTGCTGAGACAATACCAATCTCGCAGATGCAGAAGCTTACGGACCTTCTGCCACTTGAACTAGTGCATTCCATTATACGAGCACTAGCAGAACCACAATCGCAGCAGCAGCAGCAGCAGCAGCAACTGCCACTGCCACTGCCCCTAGACATGGCACTAGCACTAGTAAGAGTACTCGCAGCAGTGCCTCCACAGGCACAACCATAGGCACAACCATAGGTACAGCCACAGCCAAGTATAGGCAGCTACCAAACCAATCTGCCACGCACAAAGCTGCCAATAATGTGGATTCAATTGTTCCGTCGGCAGTAGCAATGGCAGGTTTAAATGGTTGTTTCGTGGTGTTATGAAGTTAAATATGCGAGCGGAGGAGTCAGGCTCTAAATGATAGAGTACTACCAGTAAATAGTTTTTGCGCTACAGTATGACATTTTTGAAGATATTATTACATATCAGAAAGCAGAATCAAACAGGTTCGGCTCATATCTCCTCTGCTGACTATAATTGCAAAAAGGAAGAGACCGGAATGTCCCGGAAAAAGTAGGCTGGAAAAAAGGCGCACATCACGTGAGAGGACAGCCAGCTGAAAACAATTGACCACTCACAGCGCGGCATTTGGTCATACTGAGAAACAATATACCCGAGACCTTGATTGGCCTGAATTGGGAGTGGGTTCCTATACAATCTCTCAACAACGTAGACAGGCAAAACACTCTTGGACAGCCCATCACCTATACTTGTCCCCCTATCCTTTATCCTCCAACTCTATCCACTGCTCTTTTACTTCCCCCCCCCCTTGGCACTCCCGACTTTCAACCCCCGGGCAGCGTTAATTTTCTCTCCCTCCCTTCTCCAGATCCCCATGGCAGACAAAGAAAAAAACAAAAAAACTTTCACTCTCAACCAACCAACCAATTCCTTGCTGCTCAACAACAACAACAACAACATCGATTGGGGGACTTCTGGAGGCTTTACTTTTTTCTTCTCCTTCACCACCATCAGTTTCATATTTATTCACAACTACTGCATTCCCCCATGTTGACCGCACTCCGTAAACAAATTGGAGGCTCCGCTATCCAAAAGAGACTCTTGTCCTCCACATCCGCCAGGTCCCAAATTGTTGGGTCCAATATCAAGGGTAAGGACTTTAACGCTGCCAAGTACATGGCCGAGAAATACCACGTTATTGACCACGAGTACGACTGTCTTGTTGTCGGCGCCGGTGGTGCTGGTTTGAGAGCTGCCTTTGGGTTGGCCTCTGAGGGCTACAAGACGGCATGCATTTCCAAATTGTTCCCCACCAGATCGCATACCGTCGCCGCCCAGGGTGGTATCAATGCTGCTCTTGGTAACATGCATGCCGACGACTGGCACTGGCACTTTTACGACACCGTCAAGGGTTCCGATTGGTTGGGAGACCAGGACGCCATCCACTATATGACCAAGGAGGCGCCCGCATCCATCTACGAGTTGGAAAACTACGGCGTGCCCTTCTCCAGAAACGAAGAGGGCAGGATCTACCAAAGAGCGTTTGGTGGCCAGTCCAAGGAGTACGGCAAGGGCGGCCAAGCCTACAGAACGTGTGCCGTGGCCGACAGAACCGGCCACGCTTTGTTGCACTCGTTGTACGGCCAGTCCTTGAGACACGACTGCCACTTTTTCATTGAGTTTTTCGCCATGGACTTGTTGATGCAGGACGGCGCTTGTATTGGTATTGTTGCCTACAACCAGGAAGACGGTACCTTGCACAGATTCTTTGCCAACAAGACCGTTATTGCCACCGGTGGATACGGTAGAACCTATTTCTCGTGTACGTCGGCCCACACGTGTACCGGTGACGGGTACGCCATGGTCTCTAGAGCGGGCTTGCCCTTGGAGGACTTGGAGTTTGTCCAGTTCCACCCCTCGGGTATCTACGGCTCCGGCTGTTTGATCACCGAAGGTGCCAGAGGTGAAGGTGGCTTTTTGGTCAACTCTGAGGGTGAGAGATTTATGGAGAGATATGCTCCCTCGGCCAAGGACTTGGCCTCGCGAGACGTTGTTTCCAGAGCCATCACCATGGAAATCAACGAGGGCAGAGGCGTGGGTCCAGAAAAGGACCACATGTTCTTGCAATTGTCGCACATCCCCGCATCCGTGTTGAAGGAGAGATTGCCCGGTATTTCCGAAACCGCACAAATTTTCGCTGGTGTTGATGTCACCAAGGAGCCCATCCCCATCTTGCCCACTGTGCACTACAATATGGGCGGTATCCCCACCAACTGGAAGGGTGAGGTGTTGAAGAAGGCTGCTGACGGTAAGGACGAGATTGTTCCTGGCTTGTTGGCTTGTGGTGAGTCTGCTTGTGCCTCTGTCCACGGTGCCAACAGATTGGGTGCAAACTCGTTGCTTGACTTGGTTGTTTTCGGCAGAGCTGTTTCGCACACCATTAGAGACAGCTTGAAGCCCGGCCAGCCCATCAAGACCCACGACAAGGACATTGGTTACGATTCGATTGCCAACTTGGACAAGTTGAGAAACGCCACCGGTACCAAGCCAACCGCCGACATTAGATTGGAGATGCAAAAGACGATGCAAAAGGGATGTGCCGTGTTTAGAACCCAGGACACGTTGGACAAGTGTGTGGAGGAGATTGGCGCTATTGACGAGAGCTTCAAGCACGTCAAGACCACCGACAGATCGATGATTTGGAACTCTGACTTGGTGGAAACGTTGGAATTGCAAAACTTGTTGACCTGTGCCACCCAAACCGCCACTTCGGCCGCCGCCAGAAAGGAATCGAGAGGTGCACACGCCAGAGACGACTACCCCGACAGAGACGATGTCAACTGGAGAAAGCACACATTGTCGTACCAGAGCGAGTTTGGTGCGCCAGTGAAGTTGGACTACAGAGCCGTGGTGGTGGACACGTTGGACAACAATGACTGTAAGCCAGTGCCACCCGCCAAGCGTGTTTACTAAATTTACTAAATGACAGACGTGTGTAACAGCAGTAGACTTTTGCGCTAAACGTTTCCTTGTTTATACCATAATATTTATTTTTGTCTTGGCCCAAACGGCAGCAACTATAGTGGGGTACCGCGCCAGTGCTCCCCAACCCATATAGGAACATCCGGTTTATCCTTACAAACAGGTTAGTAAAAGAACGGATGCACCAACATAGCAACCAAAGAACGGATGCACCAACATAGCAACCAAACGTGACCATGACCCCATGATCCTTGAAGTGCCCGACTATCCGGAGCTGTATATAAACAGGCACTCTTTTCCAAGCAGAAACAGGTTAGTTACTCAACATACACACACCATGAGCGAAGTAAAATCATACTGCAACGACAACTTGCCCGCATTGCCCACCAAGACCCCCGAGATCCCCAACAACATCTTGGATGCCTTCTCGTTAAAGGGCAAGGTTGCAAGCATCACGGGCTCTTCTGGTGGGATCGGGTGGGCAGTTGCAGAAGGGTTTGCCCAAGCCGGTGCCGACATTGCCATTTGGTACAACTCGCACCCGGCCGACGACAAGGCAGAGTACCTTGAAAAGACCTATGGCGTGAGGGCCAAGGCGTACAAGTGCAACATCACCGACCCGGACCATGTCAAGGAGGTTATTGGGCAACAGGAGAAGGACTTTGGCAAGATCGACATTTTGGTTGCCAACGCTGGCGCGGCTTGGACCAAGGGCGCCGCCATCGATGCCCCCATCAGTGAGTGGGAAAAGGTGGTCAACTTGGACTTGAACAGTGCCTACTACTGCGCCCACGCCATTGGTCCCATTTTCCGCAAGCAGGGCAAGGGCTCGTTGGTTATGACTGCATCCATGTCGGCGTCGATCGTCAATGTTCCCCAGATGCAAGCCGCCTACAACGCCGCCAAGGCCGGGGTCAAGCACTTGACCAAGTCGTTGGCGGTGGAATGGGCCCCCTTTGCCAGAGTAAACTCGGTGTCGCCCGGGTACGTTGGCACCAAGTTGACCAATTTCGCCGACCAGGACTTGAAGAACAAGTGGTTGCAGTTGATTCCAACTGGCCGGTTGGCCAACCCCAAGGAGTTGGTCGGGGCATACCTATACTTGGCCTCGGACGCTGCCTCGTACACCACGGGCACAGACTTGAACGTGGACGGTGGATACTTGTCCATCTAGCTTAGATATTTTTTTTTTTTTGCAATCAATGTTTGCCTTGAGACATTGTCGCGCGACAATTCTTGTAGCCGCCATGACGTCACCTTGAATGGGGTATATCTTCGTCGAGGAGGGGGGAAGATGAGGTAACAGTGGGTGGTATTGCCGCAGCGGAAGTACAGCAAAAGGTCAGAGCCTGCCGTTGTTGCACGGCGAAACGTTTCTCCCTGCGGACTTCCTACGGAGAATATAGCAAGGATTGGCGAACAACTCCGGGTTATTGTTGGCTTAGCAATCCAAGAAAACACTGGAAGGTAAAGTATAAATACCTCCTATTGTTGCTTGTCACCCCCCGCTCTCGCTCTCCTCGCCCACAACACACAACTCACACACACCTTCACAGGAAACACCCCTACCATCACAGGAAACATCCCTACTACCATCACAGGATACACCCCCACAATCACAGGATACACCCCCACCATGAGCGAAATCAAATCATTCTGTAATGAAGCATTGGGACCCTTGCCCACCCAACCACCAAAACTTCCATCAAACGTTATGGATATGTTTTCGTTAAAGGGTAAAGTTGCCAGCGTCACCGGCTCTTCTGGCGGTATTGGCTACGCCGTTGCCGAAGCATATGCACAAGCAGGCGCCGATGTGGCCATCTGGTACAACTCCAACCCCGTGGACGATAAAGCCGCCGCGTTGGCGCAAAAGTACGGCGTCAAGTGCCAGGCGTACCAGTGCAACATTGGCGACCCCAAAAGCGTCGAGTCCACCATCCTCCAAATCGAAAAGGATTTCGGCACCATTGACGTGTTTGTGGCCAACGCGGGCGTGGCGTGGGAGTTGGGACCCGTGATCAACGTGTCGGGGTACGACGAGTGGAACAAGATTGTCAACTTGGACTTGAACGGCGTGTACTACTGCGCCCACACCGTGGGGCAGATTTTCAAAAAGCACGGGTCGGGCTCCCTCATCATCACCTCGTCCATGTCTGGCTCCATCGTGAATGTCCCGCAAATGCAAGCCCCCTACAACGCCGCCAAGGCCGCATGCACCCACTTGGCCAAGTCGTTGGCGGTGGAGTGGGCGCCCTTTGCCCGCGTCAATGCCATCTCGCCGGGATACATTGTCACCGACATCTCCGAGTTTGCTGACAAGGATATGAAGGCAAAGTGGTGGCAGTTGACGCCGTTGGGGAGAGAGGGTTTGCCAGAAGAGTTGGTGGGCGCCTACGTCTACTTGGCCTCCAACGCCTCCACCTACACCACAGGGTCCAACATTTTTGTTGACGGTGGCTACACCTGTCCTTAGACTGTTTTGTAATAGACATAAAATAGAGAATCGTAACAAGTAAACAGCCACGAAACAACAAGCACCCGCAACCCAATCCACATCTGAATGACTTCTCTTTTTAATATAAACTCAAAATATAACATCGTCTTCGTTCTCCACAAGCATGTCGCCCTCATCAGCTGCCTTTACATCCAACTTTTCAACTTGCTTTTGGATCGCCAACTCGTTGGTGAGCCCCTCGGCCTTGGCCAACGCTATCTTGTCCTCCTCCTCAGCAGCCGCAGCGGCCTCCTGCTTCTTTTCCTGCACCTTCTTCAACCTATAAAACTCCTCTCTGTCCAACTCGTCCAACTCCGAGTTGATATAGGCAATGGTGTTTTCGGTTCTGGGGATAATGACGTGCTCAATGGCATTGACTCTTCTGTTTGTCACCTTGATCACCTCGTCCAAGATTATAAATGCCGTCTGCAACGAAGCCAATTCAACCAACGTCTCAACGGCTTTGGTGTACACCAACTTGGCCCGCTGCACCTGCTGGCCGCCCCGGCCCAACCCAGTCAACTTGAAATCATTGATCTCCTCGTTGATGTGGCTCTCGAAAATGGGCAAGTAAACACCACTGACATTCTCCTGCTTCGCCTTGACCTGGAACCTCGCCTTTTGTACGCTCTCTTGGACTTGGTACGAGATGTTGTCACCCGTGGCGTATTGCACCTCGGCAAGCGAAAAGGCGGCGGTCTGCATGACCCGCCCCATCTTTCTCTTGGCCTCGTCGATTCTCTGCGTGATATCCCTGAACCTCTTGGTCAAGGCCTCGGATTTTCTCTTCAACAACGAGTGGCCTTGCTGTGCTCCCTTCAACTTTCCCTTCATCAAACCCAAGGTCATACGCGTGGGAAACACTTGTTCCCTATTACCTGCACCTGACATGGTCTACCAATTGAAGAATTGGGAGGGGAGGTGCTAAAAGTATGTAGGCTGATAAGCTTACTGATAAACTGCTGTCGACGTTTTTTTTTTTCTTCCTCCCTTTTCCCTTTTGGTTGTTTCAAACTGTATGCAATTTTTCTGGTGGTTGTTTCCAATCTCATCCTTACACCCAGTCGGAGATGATAGACTTGGATCAGTTCATAAAAGAAGACGACCTACCGTTTGAGGAGGTCGTTGCCAAGGAGCCCGGGAATATAGACAACTGGTTGACATACTACCATGCGAAACAACACGCCCCGTCTACAGCCAAGCAGTTTGTCATCTCGCGAGCAGTGCACGCCGTGCCGACATCGGTACAGCTATGGAAAACATACTTGAATCTCCTTGTGGAAGAGTTTTCCCACGACAAACCTCAACAAAGGCACAGCACCCGCGTATTTGAAACGGCATTGGCGCACCTCCCGCAAGAAACCGACACGTGGATCCTATACTTGGAGTTCCTCCTCGACAAGCAACCACACGAGGTTACACTCATCAGGCGAGCCTTTAACCACGCATTGAGAAACTTGCCGGCATCCGCGCACGCAAAGATATGGCCCATGTACCTTGGGTTTGCCGACCGCGTAGGAGGACCCACCGGCATCAAGACATATTGCAAGTACTTGCAGTACATGGACCCCCACACAAGCGACAGCGTGGGGGGACTCGATGGCGTGATTGAGAAGTTGCGACAGTTTGGCGACGTTGACCACTGCTTGCAATTGCAAAACAAGATTGTCAGCAACCCCGAGCAGTACGAGCATTTGCCGAAATCAGCCGTACAGTACTTGTTTGACCACCTCGAGTTGCTAGCCACCACGGCAGTTGAAGAGCTTTACTATGAGGAACTCATCACCAAGGCCATTGCCCAGTACCCGGACCAGCGGGGCAGACTCTACCTACAACTTACCCTGTTTTACCGGGCACGAAAGGAAAATGATTCCAAGGTTCGATTCTACTTTGACAAAGCCATCAAGGAGTGTACAACGGTGCGGGACTTCACCGCCTTGTACGACGAATATGCCGAGTTTGAAGAGATGCAATTGACAAACCTTGCGGCAACTAAACCCGATTCGCCCTTGTTGGCGACCAAGTTGGACAATTTTGACCGCCTCCTTGGCGCAAGAAAACTCTTGCTCAACGATATGATGCTCCGACAAGATGCAAACAATTTAGATGTCTGGTTCACGAGGTTTGCCATTTTCCAAGACGATTTGAACTCGCTTCTCCGCACATTCACCGAGGCGTTGCGCACAATCAACCCGCTAAAGGCGACTTCCGAGAAGCACAGGCTCAGTGGAATATGGAGCAAGTACGCCGAGGTTTATTCGTCGCGTGGCGACTTCAAAACCGCCGACTTTATCTATTCCAAGTCGGTGCTCTCCCAGTACAAGCACCCGGACGAGCTAGCAGAGTTGTACATCCAATGGTCGGAAATGCGGTTGGGGAGCGATGCGTTTGACCCGGACCAGGCGGTGGAGATACTCGACGATATACTCTTTCGCGAGTACGAAAACATTGTGTACACCGACCTGCATGTCCCCGTGCAAAAACGGATCATCAAATCCATCCGGCTATGGTCTTTTTACATTGACTTGCTCGAATCGTTCTTTGAAGGTCAGCCCAGTGAAGCCGAGATGGAAAAGGTATCTCGTGCGTACGAGCACCTAATCAAGTTGCGAATCGCCACACCAAAGTTGATGATCCAGTACGCCGAATTTTTTGAAACGTGGGGCCAGGCTGAGCGGGCGTTTTCAGTCTTTGAAAGAGCATTGAAGGTGTTTAACGATTCCGCGATAAAGTTTGAGATTTGGAATGTCTACTTGTCAAAAACTGTATCCATAATCGGCGAGTCTACCGAGAGGGTGCGGGATTTGTTTGAACAGGCATTGCAGGACGTTCCAGCGCATTTGATAAAGCCGATACTCTTGCTCTATTCCCAGTACGAATGGGACCGCGGGTACGTGTTCAACGCAACCAAGGTGCTCTCCCAGGGGTTGGCCAGGATCAGCCACGAGCAGAGCCAGAATGCGAAACAGGAGGAGTCCAAGTTGCTCAACACATCCAAATTCGATATCTACGTCATCCTCCTTCTCAGGCTCGACGAGATCAACGATGTTCTGCAGTTCCGCAGCGTTGCTGAAACGGCATTACAGGACGATTACCTCACACTTGCGCAAACGGCGCAAATCGCGGAGAAATTCGCCGTGTTTGAAACCAAGCACGGCCAGTTGGATCGCGCAAGGGGGGTGTTCAAACACGTTGCTGCTTCATTGTCCAGCCGCAACGACTTGCTCACGCCGGTATGGAAGTGGTGGGAGGAGTTTGAGCTCAACCACGGCAACGAGAGCACATTCAAGGAGATGCTCCGGTTCAAGCGGTCCACCCAGGCCGAGCTCTCCCGAGAGAAACAAAACAGAGACGAGATCAACCCCATGGGGTTTGTGAAAAAGGGACAAGAAACCCCCCAACCCAATGTTGCCGCTGGCTCAGAGACAAATCCTGATGAAATCGATATAGACATGTAAAAAAGAACCTAATTAGTTTTTCCTAAACACATCCTTCCACTTTTCCACAAACGAGTCCAAATTGACCGCATTGTCTGAGCAATTGTTGAGCTTGATGCTTTTGTTTTCCCTAATCAACTCGGTGTATGTGTTCCAGTTTAAATGGTAGTAGTTGAAAACCACAATGGTGAATGTTTCCCATACCTTCAAGTTGTTTTTGCTCCTTGTCTTGATCGAGTTTGAGTACACCACCAACAACGTAATGACCTTGGCCATGAGCTGCAACAGAGCACTTTCGTGAAAAGCTTCGTCAACCGTATCCTCGCCAAATCCAGTCAGAGGGAGAACGGGCGTGTTTGGCGCGCTCAAGCTCAATGGCATCTGGTCGTTTAGCTGCAAACATATCTGGAAAACAGAAGTGTAGGTCAACCCATCAAACTCAGTGCCGTCAACCTTGAACTTGAACAAGTGGGTGGCGCTGCTCCATTTGGATAAGCTCTCGTTAAGGGTCGAGAGGAAATTTCTATCAAACACCTGCTGGTTCAACAATTCAAGAAAACAGTACGTCTCGAGAAGCGGCTCGTGGGGGAATACAATCAAAAGCAATGGGATGAGCATGCTCTCGTCGTGCTTGTAAAGACCAAACTCGGAGAGGGATTTGATGTAGAGTAGGTGACGGTACTTTTCGACAAATGCGCCCCTGTCACTTTCCTTGACATTGCAAGCAAACAACGGCTTGCTCAAGCAGGCGTCAATAATCTTGCCAAACTCCGAGTCCTTATTCTTCTTGACTGATTCCGACAAGGTGGCATACTTTTGCTCAAACAACGCAAACGAGTGCTTGATTGTGTTTAACGAATCCTGCGAGCTTCCCGTGCTCGTCAAGACCTTGAGCAAAAACTGGAAACAGTGCGTTTGTGGGATATTGGCGTCCCACGCTAGTTTCCGAATCATGTTCTTTTCATAATCAAGTTTCTTGTTGAAACTCTTTGCGTCGAGCTCCATCATCGAGTCGGCCACCTTGATCCACGTCTGCTTGTTTTGCAACTGGGACTGCACGCTCCTGGCTCGAGTCTCGGTGCTGTACTTGGCATTGCTCTCGTAGCTGGTAATCACCTTCTGGAACTCCTTATTGTGCTTCGACTTGTCCTTGGGCTGCTTGGGCGGGAGGTTGATGGGCCGGGTTTGGTCAATGAGATTCAACTTTTCCGGCGAGATTAAATGCAAGTCCTCCAACGACGACTGGGACTTGATAAACGATGGAAGTTTGTAGACCAAGTTTTGCTCGCGCGAAAGCTTGATCAACCGGGACACCGACGCTGACCGCTCATTGTAAAATGCCGAGATGTTGGCGGTGATTTCCGAGTCTTGGTCTAGTGTAGCATCACCAGACATGGTCTCATTCCCATCTTGGTCGTGGTCCCCGCCGCCTTCATCATCTTCATCTTCCTCGACTATACTCTCGTTGGGAATATGGGCATTGACACCGGATGGGTCAGAGTGCGACGACAACTTTCCCGGCAATGGAAATGGCTTTATAGAAGAGGAAACGTTGTACTTGTCGTGGTCCAACATTAGATCGCTCCTGGCTAGGATCGTGAGTGACGATGTCGAGTTGGAGTTTGTGATGGAGCTCGAGCTCGAGCGGCTGTTGTTGCCCAACGAGTACAACTCGCCGTGGTTCTTAATCACCGGCACGTTAAAGATCAAACTGTCGAAATCGGTGGTCAATATCTCGTCGTCGTCGTCGTTTTCGTCGTACTTTTTCTTGCGCAACATTTGCCTCTCCTTTGTCTCCTTGGAGCTGATATACCTGGTCTTTGTTCTCTGAAGCGACGGCATGGAAGCGACAGACCTCGATCTGGTCTGTTTACCGGGCGGCTTAGCCGCGTGTGGGTGGCCAGTATTGATCACGCTGGTGGTGGAGGCCGATTTGAGCTTTGGCTTGAATGCCGTGGCTGGTGCGGTGGTCAATGACGACGCCGAGCCTCTTCGATTCGCGGTGGCGGAAGCGCTAGCGGCAGCGGCAGCGGAAGCCGGTTGTTGCCCGCTCTCCTGCCTCAAGGTATCGTTTGAGTTGTAGTTTCCGTACGCCGAAGCGCTCGTTATGGAGCTGAACCTGGAGTCGGCTGGGAGTGTGCTTGTGGTGGTCGAAGGCGTGCCTATGGGCGCTTCAAAGTGGGACGACATAATCAGCGAGCGGTCGTCAGATACAGAAGACTGGAACGACAAGACTGACTCGGCAGACATTCTTCTTCTTGGCGAGGGTGGTAGCTTGGGCGTGTTGACCAGCGACTTTGAGTTTATCTTTTGCATATAATAGTCGCCTGGTCTTTTGGGGGCACCTGCCGTGGCGGTCTCGAGGGATATGTTTAACGACGATAGCGAGCCAACTCTTTTTGGTGTAGTGTAGCCGGTGAGGCTATTGTTTGTTGTTGTTGTTGTTGCTGTTGCTGCTGTTGTCGCTGCTGTTGTCGCTGCTGTTGCAGATGCAGATGGTGCTGGTGTTGCTGTTGTCGCTGCTGTTGCAGATGTTGCCGCTGCTGCCGATTTCGTTGGCGGTTGTGGAGGCAAAGATGCTGGTGGCGGTGCTTTATACAAGGGGTTCCCCTTCTTTTGAGCTAGGGGTATATCGTATAGATTGGTATCATTGGTGGACCTGGCGGAAGTATTGACCGGAAATGTCATGGTAGTAGGTTAAGCGAGTGACTAGTTGAGATCTATGCTCTGGGGTGAGTGAGTGGGCTGGTGGGCTGGTTGGGTAGGAAGTGTGGCTGGTGACAGGGTGAAAGAATGGTTAGCGCGGGAGGGAATACAAGGAGTTTCTGAATATCTAGTCTTTGGTTTCTGGGTGTTTGAGCGAGTGTATGGAGGGCGTCCTGAGTGTAAATATTGGTTTCGGATATTGAGAGTGAGATAACCTTTGGCTATAGCTGTGTGTGTTTTTTTTGGTTTTTTTTTTTTCCCTTTGCTTTCTGAAATTTCCTCGAAGGTTTTTCTTCTTGTTCTCCCACCTACGGGGAATATTTAATGCCAAATCCAGCTCGGGTTGGGCTGGGGCGGTGACTGGAAAGAGGACAAAGAGGCAGAGCATGCGGGTCCATTAAGCTTTTTGCAAAACTGTAAGAACCATTCATCCCACCTGGAAATCTAGTAGCCACCATGGCGTCTACCTCCTTCTCTCCCATTGTAGTGTGTGTGCGAATGGGTGAAATTCTATTTTTAGCAAATTTCATGTAGTGCGGTCAGGGGGCGCTGAACGATTGCTCCCTCTTTCTACACGCCCTCTTCTCCTTGCTCCTTCCTCCTTTCTCCTTGCTCCTTTCTCCTTGCTCCTTCCTAGCCCCGTGTTCTCTGACCCGCCCCGCCCCTTCTCATCTCAAAGGCCCCATAAAGGGGAAGGTCCAGGGAAAACTGGTTTCAGAGTCTCTGCTGCCAATCGTTTAAAGTGTCTTTCTATTTACCCCCCGCGCACCTGGTCTACCCACTCTGTCGTGCTCATCTGCGACAACCTGCTCAATGCTCTCGCAAACGCAAACCTCTCCTCGTCGTTGGCAAACATGGCTGCCTTTTTCGCAATCAGTTTGTCAAACCCGTGCTTCACCACCAACTCGTCGTCCTCAAACGTTTCCTCCAACCCGCCCTTGTCGCTCTGCCGCTTGTACAACTGGTAGTTGCCCTCTTTCAAATCCTCCGGCTCGACAAACAAGTCCTTAAAACTGGCCGCCGCCGTGACCGCAAGCCTGCCGTGGGAGTCGTACACGGCGTCGAGAAACGTGATAAACCGCCTCACTTGGTCACGTGCATTGATGCTCAAAAACGGAATGTCGGTGACGATAAACGACTGGAACAGCTCGGCAAGCGTGAGGTAGTCTCCCGCGGCCATGGGTCTGCCGCAGAGCTCGTGGAAGGTAAACTGCGCCACATAGTGCGGCGAGCACACAGGCACCTTGAGTTTCCTGCCCCACACCTCCAACGCGTAATCGGTCAATTTCTCCTTGCTGTCGTTGGCGGCATTAAAATACTCGTACCACGCCTCCACGTGTTTTTTGCAGTTGGCGGTGTTTGTCTTCAGCCCCCATTTGACCCCGGGTTTGGGCGCATAGTACACCGACGACACTGGCTTGGGCACCTTTCGGTAGTCCGTGGGCGAGTTCAAGTAAATCACTCGTGTTTGTCGCTTGATCAACTGGATACAGGGGATAAAGCTGACCCGCTGAATGCCATTGAGGTACAAGTCATCGGGCGCCCGGTTGGACGTGGCAAATAGCACCACGCCATACTCGGGCAGTAGCAACATCATCATCAACCGGCGGAGCAACATGGCGTCGGCCACGTCCGTCACCTGAAACTCGTCAAAGCAAAGGATGGTAGAGCTCTGGGCAATCTCGGCCGCGAGCAACGGAATCACATCCAAATCGAAATGGTTGTGCTCCACCTTCAACTGGTGCGACCGCTTGTGCAAGTTTTGCATAAACTGGTGGAAATGCAACCGTCTTTTGGGCAAGTTTTCCGGTATCGTTTGGTAGAACAAGTCCATAAGCATGGTTTTGCCGCACCCCACGTCGCCATAGAGGTATATCCCCTTGACGTCATTCTCCTCGGTGAGCAATTTCGTCTCGTCCACCTTGTGTGGTGAGTGTTTGCCAAAGAACGAGCTGAAAACCTTGGCCACGCCTATTCTGGGCTTGAGATCCGACACCAGCGGCGTCACCACGTCAGGCGGGGTGTAGTGCGAGAGTTGCTGGTGTAGCACCGACAACGACGATATAATCTTTCTCTGGTACGAGTCGTCCTTGAGCTTACCCTCGGCAACCCGTTTGTTATATAGTTCAAGTGGCGTGACTATACGCAAGCGGAGGGAGTAGTGGAGTGCCCTTCGAGGCAGAAATGCAATGAATCGGGGCTGGGGCTTCATGGATGGGATGGGGATGGAATAAATGCAAATTCAAAACAAGAACGAAACGAACAGCAAGGTAACAAGGAATGCAAAAAAATGAAAAAGATCTAAAAGGACTTGGTCTAAGGAGGGACACTAGGGTTGTAGCTGGCGTGTCGTGGGTGACGTATATATATACCAATATACCAATATGAGGGTTTATTCTTTCAGAGTTTTTTTTTTGTGTGGGGCCAAATGCCTCGGAACGAAAAAGCAAGAGATGATTGGGTGGGAACTGGAGGAAGGGTCATTGGTGACAGTAACAACGTACAGGGGGAGCATGACGGGTGTGGACAGCGCTAATGGGGATGGTTGGTATCATGGCTGTGGAAGGATTAATGAAAAAGGTGGGAAGGTAGCCGCTCTAGCCACGGGAGAGAAGGGCCACATCCTATCATTTCACGTGCCTCTCTCCATCGTGTCACACGGGTGTCAAGTAAAGCAACCACCAGCTATCAGGTCTGTACTGATCTTACTGACTACGGCTCTGTATAATGGATGCACAATGCATTTAACTGTACTTCCAATTGACACCAAAAAAAAAAAAAGACCAAGAACAAAACCACCACCACCACCACCATGTCCACTACGCCAGCACAAGTAGACCTCCACCAACTACTGGAAGCAACTAGCAAGCCACACTCTTTCAAGCAAAACCCCCACCGCAAACCAGCCACAAACCGGAGATTCAAACCGGCACGACAACTCATTGCTGACGAGATCAAATACTTGCAAACAAAGACCCTCGACTACGACACACCCACCTACGTCTCCGTCACCGCACCGCCTAGCATATTGCCAAAAAAGAACTACTGCGATATCACCGGGCTCGAGGGAAAGTATAGGTGCCCCTCGAACCAATTGCGCTTCCATAACGTTGAGATATACCAGGAGGTGATTAAAAACATGCAGCCGGGCGTGGACCAGCATTACTTGGAGTTGCGAGGCGCGCACGTCAAGCTTAAGTAGAGTTGCTTATAGATTTATGTATGTTCTAGAGTTGTGTATGTTCTAGAGTTATGTAGGTACCCCCCATAAACTGACAATCTTGTTGATGTTCTTATCAAATGTAGGCGTTTGCAAGTCCACCTCTGTCTCGCTGTCGTGTGGAATGTTGCTGAATGGGTTAAAGAGGGCGCGCAAGTAGCACTTGTGGACGTCAAGAAACAACTGTCGGAGCTTGTCGTGCTGCACCGTGTACGCTTGAGCCAATCCGATAACCAACTTGAGCCCATTGGTGGTTTCGTACCCGTACACCGAAACGTCGTCCTGGACAAAGAGTAGCACCACGGCCACCAGCGCTCCGCTCTTTTCTGGCGGTTGGGTCTGTATCTGCTGCTCCTTCAAGCGTAGCGACGTGGGGGACGCAAAGATGTCCAACGCCATATGGCTAAGGAAATTGTATTTGAGAAACTCGTTGGCGTTGGATGCCGACGACGTGTCGTTGTCGAGGTTGAATGCCTGGATGTACAACGGCTTGTCGGAACGCGAAATCAACGATACAAACTGGATCGGGTTTTTGGTGTTGGTCAATGGTGACAGGGTGGTGGCTGGCGTGGACACCTTGGCTGGAGGCGGCAGAAGCTGCTGTTGTAACGGCAGCTGTGGCGGTTTAGTTTCAGTCATGTTGGTCCTCTTGTTGTTGTTCTAACTCGCTTGTCAAAAAAAAAATCGCTTCTATCAATTATAAAATGTCTACACGCACAACCTATAAATAAACCACACCAAAAACACACACACACAGGCGCACACACACCACACACTAAGCCCATGTTTGCAACTGCTCATGGAACTCGACTCTATACTTTGACTTGTCCAAGCTGGCCCCCACGGCATACCGCAAGTCGTCAACCATCATGGGGTGGCCACACGTGACAAATGCAATTGGCCCATCAGCCGTTTTGACCTCGTCGTCGACCATGGCGTCGATTGGCGGTCTGCCCTCGATAAAGGTAACGTGCGCCAAGTCTTGCTTGATGGAGGAGATGACCGATGCCGAAGTTGAGTGGACAGAAACATCCGACGACTTTTCCATCATTTGGTCCTTCTTCTCGTCGTCGCTAGTGTCAGCAAAGACCTCCAAGCCGGTGCAGTCGTTGGGGTTGGTCACATACACCGTTGTTTGCACCTTGGTGTTTTGCAACTGTTTCAACTCGTCAACAAACCACGACAACGACTTCCAGTGCCGGATGGCCCAGACTAGTTTGATCGATTGCGAGTCAGACGATCTTTCAGCAGTATCCACACACTCGGAGTAGATACCGGGGATACCGTTGCCCCCGGCCACAAACACAATGTTTTTGTTGTTTCTGCGAGCGCCACTGGGCTCGCCGTACGGACCCTCTACCAAGATGCGGATTTCGGCGGTGTTTCCGGGCCGATTGTGCAAGTACTTGTAGATGTTGTTGGTGATGCCGCCCTTGATCTTGGCGTAAAACACAATCTTGTCGTTGCAGTCGTGCGCGGTGGTGAAGGTGAATGGATGCGACTGCAAAAACAACGTTGGTTTCAAAAAGTGGATAAAGGCGTGGCCGCCAGGGACGGGTCTCCAAAGAAATTTGGGGCGCGGAACCACAATCCTCAACGTCTCGTCTCCCATAACCGTGACGGTTGCCCTTTTGGCGCCAAACATAAGGATCCTAACCAATCTCACGGCCCGGTCGAGCGACCAGATGGCAATGGAGGCCCACATAAAGTTGGCGTAGCCCATATCGTCCAAGTGGTAAAAGGCGCCCACAACAAACAACACCGCAAGCGCAATGTGGATGAGGAAGAAAACCTCGTAGCATTTCCTTCTGAAAAAGAGCATGGCCTGGAGCAAGATAAACCCACCGGCAACACAGGCAACGGTGCCCCAAATCATAAACTCCCTCTTCATGCGCGAAGCGTACTTGCCCGTGGCCTTGTCGGAAACACTGAATGCAATGGCGTGGACAATGACCAAGAGGATCGAGATCCGCGATATCCACCGGTGGTACATGATAAAGGTGGCAAAGTTCCAGCCGGTGGCCCATTGCATAAGGTTGTTCCGACCGGCAAAGAGGATCAACAAGGGAATGAAGTACGAAACAACAATGCCGGTTCTGTCGGCAATCATGTGGCCAAGCTCGGCGTTTCTTGTTTCATACTGCGGGTTGTCGTCGGTGTGGTGGATGTGCAACGCGCAAAGCAAGCCCGTGAGCAAAACAAACACCACGAGCGAGAGCGTTTCCAACCGCGTGGGGATCAAACAGTCAAAGAACCCGCCGAGTCCAAAGGAGTAGGCGTGGGACTTGTTTTTGTGAAAGGTGGCTGGGAGGGTGATGTGTTTTCTGAACCTGTCGGCAACCCCGCCGGTGATTCTGCTCACTGTTGAGGGGAACATCTTTGTAAACATGTTGACAATGGTGACAAGGACGAGCACACAGCCCCAGTAGCCAAGGAGGATTGCGCCGTAGTGGAGGGACAAGTTGAAGTTGTTGAGGTACATGGAGTATGCTCTTTTGTATGGGGTGAATTTCTTTCCCCAGTCCAACAATAAGGGGACCTTGGAGAGGTCTTCGGGGGTGAGCTTGCCTTTCCCACCCCCGCCGCCACCGGCAGCTTTGTCGCCACCAGCAGCTTTGTCACCGCCAGCAGCTTTGTCACCGCCAGCAGCTTTGTCACCGCCAGCCTTTCCACCAGACTTGTCTCCCTCCTTTGTACCAGACTTGTCTCCCTCCTTTGCATCACCACTGGCTTCCTTCGAGTGTTCTTTCCCGCCCTTGGCGTCTGTGTCGCCACCTTCAGTCTTGGAAGGCTTTTGAAACACCGTGGTGCCGTTCTTTTTAAACTGTTCCTGGATGGCATCATACTTTTCATAAAACTTTTCCATGGTCATTCCCTTACAATTGCTCAAGAACCCATTGATGATTTCGGTATTGTTTTCGTACCCCGTGACAAAACAGTCAGACAAGGTTCCAAAACCCACGTCGTTGTCACAATAACAGTCGTATTGGTACGAACCCTTTTTCTCCCCGGCGAGACAAACAGGCTTCATTTTGCCAATGTACACCGTGCACACTTGCATCGCCATATCAAATGGAGTATATTGCTTGGGTGTTTTGCCAGACGCATTGGCTACTCCGCCAAAGAGTATCGTTGCGCAAACCGCTGCTGACAATTTCATTTGGATAGGGAAATGGTGGTTGGTTGCGAAAGGGTATGGGGAGAAGCTAAAGAAAAAGGGAAGAAGATGATGGGAAAATGCAAACTACTTATACCCCTAAGCTATGCGATGGGGACAGTGAGGGAACTAAAAAAAAAAAAAGATCACCATTTCATTGGTGTAACAAGGGTGAATTCACCAACGTCTGGTTGGCTGTGCGGGTATGTTGTGTGTAACTGCATGTTGACCCGAAAGCCAATTTTTTGAAGTGTGTGTTTTTTCCTTTAATTTGGTGCAACAATGAAGTTACAAACCGGAACCAAATTGTGCATGCTTTATTTTGTTGGTAAGAACCCATGCATGACAATGAAATGGGTAGAGGATGGTGTGGTGGTGTTGTTGCTTGTGATCTTGGAACTCCCCAAGATCTGGCTCAACACAAGAGGGGCTTTGCTTTGGCGAACCATCTACATTTCCTCAACTTCCCCTCTGGAACATCCCACCATTTGTCCCCATCCCCTGTCTCTACCTTTGTTTCCCCAAAAGCAATTGAATCACGTTGTCCAGAGTGTAATCTGATAAAACAGGGGGACACAAAGGAGAAGCACCAAGAATGAAACCCGCACGGCATCTTTGTTAATACTTTTCACCAACCGCTTTCATTTTTTTTCTTGGAAGCGGCCCGCAGTATTGTAGCTGCCAAAGCAATGTATACCTTTCCCGTTCAGGGGGGGAAAGCTATAAAGGCTAATCATGTTGCGTATAGCCGCAAAGCCTTGTTAATTGTTGGTGGTCCGGTTTCGCAGAGTAGGGGAGGTACACCATATTCCCCTGGCTCCCTCCCCATCCTGTAAGGCAGCCATGAAACTTGTGGCCAACAAGTGGTCTGGCTCATTAGCAACTTCTCAGTCCAATTGTATTGATGGAAAAGATAGCAAAAAAAAAAATTTTATTTTACTCTTTGCTACACAAACGCCTGTAGCAAAATCCTTGGCATGGCTATCTTGAAACATTGTTATTCGCCAGGGGGGGGAGGACAATGCGGTGTACTGTTGTTTCATTGGCCCCCTTCTTAATCTATTCCATCAGCATGTGTAATTGTTGGGCACGTCTGATCATCTGATGCTGGCTCTAGCGTCAAGAGCATTGGCCAACCAGTGGGTTGTGAAGGCTTTTCCAACGAGTGCCTTGTCCCCCTTTTCTGTATAGGTTCCCGTGTCACAAGACGATTCCAAGCAAAAAGGAGTTGACAGATTTCCGTATACCTCGTGGGACTTGGCAAAGCGAGATGGACACGAATGTGTTTCCTGTGGGTCTTTTTGCTGTCGGAGCCCAACAAAACCGGTGGATAATACGGGAAAGCTGTAAACATTACTTTCCCACTGCCCCCCTTCCCCCCTTCCTCCCTTTGTTTCAAGTAAGGCTGGCTCATGCCGCCCATCTCCCCCTTTTTCTTCCAATGAGATGCGTGAGAAGACGTTACATAAACCGATCACCGGAAAGGCACAAAACCAACTTTCATACAGGCTGCATACGCCGCTAACGTGCTTAATCAGGAGCTGGCGCCAAATCAGTACCTTTGGAAGAGATGAAGGATGGGGAAGGGGAAGGTGAAAGGGAGGCTTAGGGTGAAGCAGGGTGAAGCAGGGTGCACTGCTACACACTGGAGTGGGAGGCACTTCAAGACTTGACCCGGTCATGTATAAGACTACACAATGCTGCTTGAACCCAACGACTCTCAAAAGTCAATTTTCAGAGAAAACTTGAACAAACAATTCACGTAAACGCACAAAAGAGAACGGGGTTATGTAGCCATGATTGTCACTTTCCCCCGTGCCACACCTCATCGATAAAAATCTGTCCGCCTTTGACGATACAAGCTCCTTCACACCAACAACCACTGCCTGGCAACAACTACTGCCTGTTCTTCCCACTGCTTTCCCACTTCTTGTTCTTCCATTCATGAGTATAATGCATTAGCTTCCACAACCTATATACATCGCCTACCACCCTCCATCAATTGTGCTTCTGCAACGACTCAACCACCAACTTATCAAACGTGTACATCTGTGAAATCGTGCTTTGTCTGTGCAACAAGGCCAAGTTGCTGATGCCCTCGTTGTAGAACGCGGTGATCTCCTCCTGGTTCGTCAACCCCTTGTTGCTCTTGAACGCATCGTGTATCCTTCTCCTGGAATATTCACGGAAGTTGTAGTTGTCAAACTTGTATGCCCTCTCCAAGAGCTGCTTGTACAAGCGTAAGATCTGTTTCCTGTCGGCCATGGGTGCGATGGTGACTGGTGTCGTGCTTCCACACTGTATTCCTTTTTTTTTTTTCGCCTCTTGCCTTCTTAATCCACAGGGTAAAATTGGTTTGCACACGATATCGGCCCGAAGCTAGTCGGACGTAAATCTCTCTAACTACACCTTTATATTTCTCTACACCTGCTCGGCTTGCACCTTTGCCATGTACTCTTCAAAATCCTTTTCGCTCAACTTGGTCGTGCCCCGGTGCTTCTTCTTGTCCGACTTTTTGGCCTGGGCTTCCGCCATCATCTCCTCGAAAATCTGCGCCTCTTCATCCTCCTCGGCAGTTCTTTGCACGTGGGACATCTCCTTGCCAATGTACAACACCGCATTGGCCCGCAAGAGTCGCTCCTTCCGGCCCAAGCTCTTGTCGTTGAGCACCTTGTGGCACACCTTGTTCAACACGTCGGTGACTTCAAACTTGGTCGACGCCCACGCCGTGGCCAAAAACTTGCCCGTGATCAACCTCTCCATCTGTGCTTGCTTGACAATCTCTTCCTGGGTGGGTTCGTGGCCCAAAGACTGCGCCACCACAAACCGTTCCTGCTCGCGAACCATCTCTTCAACCGAGGTTTGGGCATCTATGGCTGTCTTTAAAATGGAGTACCCATTCTTAACCGTCTCGGCCTTGGACTTGGCGCCCGTGAATATCTTGGTCACGCCAAACGACTTTAACGACTTGGTGGTGGCGCTCGCTTGGTTGGTGTAGATCTTGCCCATGAGGTGCAACAACTGAATCCCAAAGCTTTCAATCTTTAAATCTTCAAACTCGGTGTGGAGCTTGTCTTGGAATTGTTTCAAGGCATCAGGGTTGCCGATGGCGGTGATGTAGCTCTCGCACCTCGAGATTAAATTGCGCGACAACTCGTCGATACGCTTGAGCTTGTCCTGCTTCGACTCCTCGTGAAGTCTGAGTATCTCCTCCCGCTGCTGCTGGCTAATTCTTTGCTTCTTCTTTTTGTTTATCGCTTCACTGGTCAATTCCGGTTTGGAGGCACTAACCGTGGTGTGGGTGTCATTCTTTTCAGATGTTGCCACCGACAGCGATTCAGCTAGAGGCGCTGCAGCGGTGCCCTTTTCCCTCCTTTCCCCCTTCTCCTTCTCCTTCTCCTTCTCCCCCTTCTCGTCTATCTTCTCCCCCTTCTCCCCCTCATCGTCACCCAACACGTCGGCAGTCTTTGCAATATCATTCAACATGCTCAACTCTCCAATCCAATCTTTAAACGCATCGCCCCCAAAAATCATCTTGAAAAACTCGGCTGGGTCAATGTCGGCCGCCTCTCGCGCCTGAGGGTTTTCCTTCATCCCGTCAACACCCAACTCATCGTATAAAGCCCTAGTGTCTGGGTTGGAAAGAATCCCATAAGCTTCACCGAGATCTTGGAACTTTTCGGCGGCTTTAGGGTCATTGCCATTCTTATCGGGGTGGCACTTGATGGCTTGTTTACGGTATGCCTTTTTCAATTCAGCATCGGTGGCTGTGGGTTCCACCTCTAAAATGTCATAATACGTTGTGTCCTTTACCATCGTGGTGCAGTCAAGTGTATTTCGGATATAAATGTGCTGAGCAGCCTCTGTCTATATGTTTTGTTTTGTTATTTTGTTTTTTCTTTTTTTTGTTCTTCCCTAGCATTCCGGAACCAACAAAGCCCTCAAAACGAAAATATTATGCTATCCACCTCGGGTACAACCAACACACTCTCCAGGCCGTTTTTGAAATACACATCCATGGTCACGTCGGTATTGCCGCTTGCAAGCGCAACGTGCACTCGCGGCAACAAAAGCTTGCCGACACTGAGCGGAATCAACGTAACCTCCGTCTCAAGCGAGTAGGCGTCGCTTCCTTTGGCAAACAAGTGTTTCCTAAACCCAGAAACAAGCCAATTGTCATCATTCTGTATGGTCAACATAAACTCGTCTTTTTGTTTCTGGGTTTGAGTCATGTTGTCGTTCCGGTCAGGGTCAGCTTCAGCCTCAGCTTCAGCCTCCACGGCGCCGTTTCTTCGTGGCGATGATGTGGCAAGAACTGGTGGGCTGTCCTTCTTGGACGACCACTGGTCAATGGTATTCACCCGCAACGTCATCGGGATGGGTTCTCCCACCACGCGCGTTCTTTTGTCAAACACGTACTCGACGTTTTGCAAATAGTCCAACATCGGCACCGGCACCGAGATCAACAAGGTATACACAACCCGGTCCTCCTTTCTGGCGCATTGCGTCGCCGCGCCTGGGCTGAGTAGTTTGTCGCGGAGCAAGGTGCGCAACTCCCGTTGATCGTGCTCGTTTTCAACATGCTGGCTCACCACCTTTTCGGCAAGCATGTTCAACTCTACGCCATTGGCAAACTTGATAATCTGCTTGATGGCATAGGTGTTCAAGTCAAACCTGGCTTTGGAAAATATGACATCTTTGATCAAAAACCAATACTGCGACAAGCCCACTTGGTGCAACGTTTCCACCACCTCGCAAAACAACTGCGTCTCGCACTCTTCTTGCAAGTTGGTGTACTCGACCTTTAGTGCAAACGTGTCGGTGCTGGAAATGCCGTACCCGTTCCGCGGAAGGATTTTGTAAAAGAACGTCGCTGGCTGTTCGCCAAACGCAACAATCTCGCGCATCCCTCCACTTGGCTTAACCACATCATAATTCTCATCGTCGCCCGTCAATGCGTGGCTGAGGATCCGGATGGGCAACTTGGCGTTTGATGTGCCCACTTGGAACTTGGAGTACAAGAAACCCGGCTTAAAGATATCTTGCACCGATACCGAAACTGTCAAGGTCGTGTCGATATCGTACGATATCTGGAAGCTATACCTTTCGTCGCCAACCAGGTACTCAATCCTGGCGCCCATGTTGACCACCTTGTCGTCGCCAAATAGGAACGTGTATGGAACAACAATGTCTTTGACTTCCCCGGGTGCAGCAGTCTCGATAACCAACCGCGGTTTGTCAATGTCTAGTCCCGTCGTGGTGGAGAACAACTGGACCTGCACGTTCCTCGCTTCATTGTCGCCATTGCGCACCTTTAGCAACACCTCGTTTTTGCCCAACCTGACGGTGTTTGCACAAGCAAAATGGGCGCCTAGTTTGGTAAGATTCTGGTACGTCAATATCGGCGTGGTGTTGTTGTTGTTGTTGTTGTTGTTGGTGGTGCTGCTGCTGCTGCTGCTGACGCGACCCATGCTCCGGTATTTATCAGCTTTGTGGGTATTCCTATAAACCACAGTATCGTTCACGAACGACGTATTCACAGGCTGTTCTCTTCTTCTCTTGCTGTAGTCCAACACAAAGTACAACTTTTCATTCACAGAGACTGTTAGCCGAAACGGCAAGAGCGAGCCCAACACAAAGTGGTTGGTGTAAAGTTTCACCCCCTGAGGGTTTCCCCCTGACTCGACGTGCACATTGTTGTTGTGGAAAACAATCTCAGACCCCTCGTCGTCAACTAGGACCAACTCGATGTATTTAAACACAAAGCCAATTCCAAATGGATTTGTGAGTTCAACCTCCACCCAGTACCTGTCCCTTGCCGTTGAGTCGTCGGCCAGGACGTAGGGCAACAATCTTGTGCCAAACAACTCGTCTAGGCTGCACTGCACCCCGGTATGTTGGCGCAACGAGTAGTCCTGGATCTTGCCAAACAATGCCTGGACCAGCTCACTGTCCTTCACGAGCCGGTATGAATTGATTCCCACTTGCCCCGCCACTAGCGATGAAAATAACTTTAGGCAAGTGGTTAGCACCTCGCTGGCCAAGTCATCGCCACCGGCGGTCTTTTCGATGCACACGCAGTAAACCTCCAACAACACGCCGCCAAGAAAGTTCCAGCCGTTGGAGATGAAAAAGTCATGCGAATCTCGCAAGATGTCGAGGCATTCCTGGTAGTTTTGCTTTTCAAAGTTCAATATCGCCAAGTCGATGGAGAGAACGTCTACTGACTTTGACCTCTGGCACATAAGAAAGTCCTCAATGGCAGCTTCGGTAATTTTCTCAAACGCGTCGAGGTACGAGTTCTTGTCCGACATGGCATGTACCAATGCCGGCGTGGTCAACGGCTGTTCTGCTGCCACTGC
The DNA here is from genome assembly GCA_030585045.1 of Zhuliangozyma parablackwelliae. Lineage (NCBI taxonomy): Eukaryota > Fungi > Ascomycota > Pichiomycetes > Serinales > Debaryomycetaceae > Zhuliangozyma > Zhuliangozyma parablackwelliae. The sequence goes on along the minus strand of JAJMCF010001843.1, from coordinate 35,307 downwards.
TGCTGCTGCTGCTGCTGCTTCAGTAGTAGAATCAAGGGACACGTTTTCAAAAACAACCCCCTGCAATCCGGAAACGTGGTAATTGCGCGAGTGGGCAAGCTTGGCCAACACTGACCGCTGCAACAACCTCAACTCGGCTCGTGCCTCCAATAATTCTGTGGTTTGGATCTTTTCTTCGGTGCTTCCAGCAACAACTAGATCACCAACAACGGCCAAGTTCAAATAGGTGTCGGCGACGCAGTATGCAAACTCTTTTAAAGCGCCATTGTCATTCACACTGTTGAGAAACGCAATCAACTTGCGGTACAACTGGGCAATGTGATGTGACGCCAAGGAAACCGACCGCTTGGCTTCCTCGTTGGCAACTGACTGGTATATCTCTGCTTGGTCGGTGAAGATCATGCACCGGAGTTGGAACAAGTCCACGCTGGCGCCGCTGAGCAAGGAGAGGTACACTTTATCAACGCTGACCCACTCGGTCAACTGAAAGTGTTCCCCCAAATTTGTTGGAGGCGCAGCTTTACGGTCAAACAGGTTTGGGTGGGCCGCAACCACGGCCGCCAACTCGTCAGACAACTCGTTGTATGTTGCCAAGGCGTCATCGACCAAGTTCATATCGCCAAACAAGTGGGCGAGGTTCAACAGGGCGACAAACCTTTCGATGCTGTGTTGTTTCCTTTGTCGCAATAGTTCGTTGAAAAGAGTGTGCCGACTCACAAACGACGAAACGAGCAGCGACTTGATACTGCCCAATAGCTCATTAAACGCCTCCGGCTTGGGGTCGCTTTGCCGCAACTTGAAGCACCTCTCGATGTCCCCGTCGTTGTAGACCGACGCATTGGGTAGTATGGTTGCCAACTCCTTGCCCTCGTCGCCGAAATCGTTCTTTAGCTTGTCAAAGTGCGAGACTTTGATCAAGGTGGAGTGTCGGTCCTTGGCCTCCAGCGGCACAAACAATACAATCATCCACGAGCACGTTGTTTTGAATACCAAGTTCTTGAGCCACTCGCGTATCAATGGCCGCACCTGGCTCCTATACTTGTCAATGCTCTCTATCTTGACAAACATGACCCGGGTATAGACATTGTCACGGTCAGCGTTTACCGGCCGGCCGTCAAATTTCTTGGGCACCTCCTCCACCAAAGAGACTGGGAGCGGCGGGATCGTTTTCAACGGAGACGACTGGTGGAACCGTAGGTGTATGTTTGCAATGGGAAACCTGCTTTCAAGGTCATTCTGTATCAAGGGATACACCCCGAACGGGTCGTAGTAGCCGATGTGTATGGGTGAGTTGCCGGCCATCAGTCGTTTGGTCCTTTTTACAAGAAAAACAGAAGAACCAAAAAAAAAAAAAAAATGAAATGACGTGTAGTCAACAAACTCGATTACAATACATACTGGGCTAATTAGAACCACGACAACTTATCGTTGGCTTCCCACACCAACGCACCCAGACGCAACTGATCGTCTTCAGCGGCATTGTTTACCAAAATGGCCGAACGAGAACTGTTTTCAATCCCCTGTTTCGCGCCCCATTGGTTCACCAAAAACGCCTTGACCGTTTCGGTGGTTTCCGCCTCCCAAATGGTTATCTTTGTCGTTACTTGTCCCGCCAATGGGCTTTCAATAAGGTAATTCTTCAACAACTTCAACAACCGTATCGTGTTGTCGTCCTTGTTTTCATCAAACGATGCGATTTTCAACACCGTGACATGGTTTTCCGACTGAGAAGTCCAGTCGATTGTCCACACAATGAACCCGGCGAGTTTGTCGTTGCCATTGTCGTCGTACAACTTCAAACCAAAGTGCTTGGGGTCATTGTGCTCCAACTTGGACCTTATTGAATCGTACGTTTCGTTCCAGAAATCAATCAGCTGCCCCGTGTGGGACTCGCAGCCTGGGCCGTGAAACAACTTGTACGAGATGTACTTGCTTCTCAAGTGGAACCAATCGACAATATCGGGTGCGGGCACAAGCGCCACCCGGCTTTTGTGGTCGGCTTGGACCTTGTCCACCAACTCCTGCTTCAACTTTTGGGTGTACTCGTCCATCAACGGTCCAAACTGGTGGTAGTCCACAAGCTCGTACTTGTCTGCTATTGGCTCAGTCGTGGTCGTTGTCGTGGCGCTTACGTTTCCGTTTGCGTTTGCGTTTGCGCTTCCGTTTGCGCTTCCGTTTGCGTTTGCGTTGGCCAAGGGCACTCTGATCAAGTCCACGGGAAACGACTTGAACCCGTTCTTGGCGTAGTACTCGCCAATCTCAGAGTACAAGAACGTGAACCCCTGCGGTCCCAAGATCTCCGTCTTGGCAATCTCAAGTAGTTTGTCAACCATGATCCTGGCGTAGCCGTTGCCTCTGTGCTCCGGGTAGGTAAAGACGCCGCCGATGCATCCGCTCAACACATCGTCGACGACTGCCTTGTGTGCATCGGGGTCGTACCGGACTTTCCAGCTTCTTCTCACCAACAACTCAATAGAACAAAGCGGGGTGACGTCGTTCACTCGTTGCAACATAAACACGAGCAACTTGTTGTCCCCGGCAGATGCCACCTTGGACTTGGCGAGGACGTGGTCCCGCAACACGTAGTCTTCTACCGACAACTGGCCCTTCCACGCGTCGGAGTTTTGACGCCTTGTAAACTCAATCACTTCATTATCGGTCAAGGGCACCAAAGTGTACTGGTCTGGTTCATGTGTGGTTGTAGGCATCTTGAGTAGTTCTATCTCTTTTTTTTTTCTTGCTTGGTTGTGATGAGATTGGGGAGGTATTTATAAAGTGATGGTATGTGTGCCTGTTGTATGGACCCCCTCGTGGCAAAATGTGGCGGTGTGGGTGAAGCTGGAATGCCGTGTGGGTATCTGCAGCTAAGGGAGAGGGGAGAAGGAGGAGGGGGTGTGCCTTATATAGCGGCTTGATATCTCCTAACGTCAAGGCACCGCGACTTTTGCTTCCGATTTGGTCAGGCGCTACCTTGTGTCGCCATGTTCCTATTTGGGACCGATGCGACAAGCGCTCCTCTGCTATCAAAAGGAAGAAGGAATATTTTGTTTATATAATTCAATACACTCACAACTCCTGCTGTTTTCCTACAGATTCATGCACTGCCTCCGACTCAACGTCGCTTTCGGAATCACGGAGCCGTTTCGACTTTTTGATACTCCTGTCAAAGTAGTAGTTGGAGATGTAGATGGTGGCGGTGATAAACTCCATAGTCGTTGCCAAGACATACTCGTAGGTGACAAAGTTGGAGGCCAACCCGTTGCCGGTATAGTTGCTCAAGTCGTAGTAGTTCATCTTTTTCAAGTAGATTGACAAGATGCCAAAGATACCTCTAATGGTGATAAAGGGTGCCACCAAAAAGACGCTGTAGACATTGTGGTGGCGCAAGTTTTCCTTGACAAACACATACACTGCAAGGAATATAGCAGCGACGGTCTGCAACAAAAAAATCGCCTGGCCTGTGGTCCTCAACGCCTCCGAGGTGCGCACCTTGGACGGGTTGGGGTTGGTGATCAGCACCCCGGTTAGAATCGAGCCACCAGAAATGATCATGGCGTTGGCCGGGATCAACAAGAGGTGAAACACGGCAGCGGGCGGGAAGTTGGCCTTCAATTTCTGCCTCCAGCCCACGGCGGTCCGCTTCGCCTCCTTGGTCACCAGCCGCTCGGGCCGGATCCATGATTTTCCCACCACCTCGATCTGGGCCTGGGCAATCAAGTGGAAGGAAGTCAAAATCAACACAAAGTACCCCTCGGCGCTAAACACGAGGTAGGCAATCAACCACTGGTAGTGCTTATAGCCCAAGGTCGCAAAGGCCACTCCCGACAACTGGCCCCCGATTCTAAAGATACCGTGCACCAAGAGGGACGTGTAGATGGACTTCCACCCCTTTTCAATAACCACCTTTATGGTGAACGCCGTGTAGATGACGTATAACGCAAGAAACACTGAGGCCGCAATGCCCGAGTCCTTTGATATGAAAGCCATGGCTCGGTTGAATGGTTTGGAAACCTAGCCGCACGCAAGAAATGGGGAGGGGGGGGAAGGAAGCTACGGCTCCTATTATATATACACACACACAAGGGCACGAGTGGCTTAGGGCGTGATCGCTGCTTAACGCTCCCACATTTTGGAGGAGGCACACGGCGCACGGCGCGACTACAATAGAGTTTTAAATCCGATGGTGCTCCACAAGTTTGGCTTAGCCACAAACAAGAGAAAGGACAATTGGTCCACATAGGGGTAAACAATGGGGTGGTTGTGCTTCTCCCTCCCCACAAGGGAAGAGGAAAGGTGCTGGCTTCTTGCCTACATCCACACTCGTACTTGTGCCCAAAGGTGGATGCTTTAATGCTGTTGCCAAGCCCACGGAAATGACGGGCACTAACATGAAATTTGGTACGCCCACACTGTACCCATTTTCGAAAACATGACCTCATACGATTTAGGGTTATACGTGTCCCACCGCCACAAAAACGGCTGTACCCTGTCGAAGCGATAGCACGGGGTCCGAGGTCCTTTGTAAACTTCCTGGCTTGTTGGAGAACATACAGGCGTAAAGTGATTGTCTCTAGCTGCTACGAACCCATTGTGGGTCATGCAACCCCTCCCACTCGCCTCACGGGGCAACAGCCACTGACGTCATCCCTGGGCAACCCCGACACTTTCACTCAATGGGACTCGGTTGCAAGGCCCAATTGTAGCTAGAACGACGAGGGATATTCTACAGCCAATCCAGAGGGATATTCTACAGCCAATCCAGAGGTCGCCTCGAGCTACAATGCTCGCATCCGCTGCCAGTACTTTCCAAAACCTTCTATTTGCTCTTCCTGGCTCAACCAGCCATATGTACCACTGACACTGCCAGCTTCATGTCCAGTGTACACTCTGTGAAGAGGTATGTTTGTTCCACTTGTCGTTGACAGGTGGGGTGTCTCTCATGGAGAAGAAAAATCTAGAAAAATTATTCAGTGAGAGAGAGACTGACAAAGAGTTATATCAGCCACCACCACCACGATGGAGTTACTACCAGAAGGACAGCGCAACACTGCCGAAGTGACATGGGAGGACCAACAGAAAATCAACAAGTTTAGCACCATCATATCGAAAAAGGATACGCAGACGGCATTGCTAGACAAGCTCCATACGGAAAAAGAGTACCTCGACGACTTGTCGCTCGAGATGGAATTGCTCGACGAGGATGAAAAGGTGCATTACAGAGTGGGAGACGCGTTTATGCTCTTGCGAGTGGACAAGGCATTGGAAAAGATTGAGGCCGATAACGACAAGTTGAACGACAAGATCGGCGAGGCAAGCGATCTCATCCAGGAGTATGACGAAGAGTTGGACACGTTAAAGAAGGAATTGTATGCCAAGTTTGGAAAGAATATAAACCTCGAGCGTTGATCCATGTTGTCTACAAAAACACACGATAGCTTGTCAAACACAGTATCACGACAACTTATATGTACATACACAATACACTCAATCCTCATCGCTGTCCTCGTATGTGGGTATTTCGTCCATTTGAGGAGTTTCTCTCAAATGTCCGCTACTGCCGTTTTCAACCTTTTGCCTCTTGGCAGGCGGTTCCTGTAGTTGCTGCAGTTGACGCTGCTGCTGTGGAGGATGCGGTGCCTGCTGCTGCGGCGCCTGCTGTCGCTGTTGGTGCCTCTGCAGCTGATGCCCCTGCAGCTGATGCCCCTGCAGCTGATGCCCAACACTGTGTCTCGTCCTCCTTTCGGCTTCTCTCTTTTTCCAAGCCTGGCGTATCTTGGGACACGCATCAACAACTTCCTTTTCCCTCACCCCGTCCTTGATCGACACCAAAATCTTTTCCACCACCGACACGTGGTTGCCGTTTGACTTGTCGTTTCTGAATCGGAGCATCTCCCAATACCCCTTTTTCGTGGTGGACTGGCGGCACTCGGCAATGCGGCCCTGTAGTGGCTGCAGCAATGCCTTTAGTCTCTCCCAGTCCTCGTCACTCAAATCCAACCGGGCAAAGTCCGTGTGCACGTTGGACCCCTGCCACACCCTCAACTTTATCAAGTCGGGTTTACTGTCATAGTCGGTGTACGTCGAGCTGGGGTCCCTCTCGTCCAAATCGGGGTCCTGGACCTGGTTGAACACAAACTCAAGCTGGTAATCAACCGTGTTCTCCTCGGCCGGCTTCCATTTAAGAAGCGTTTGGTCGGTGCCAAACACGTACGGGGTCTCGGCGCACGTGAAAATGAGCCCATCCGACGCATGGAACAACTTGTCCATGATGCTCAACACGTCGTCGGCGTGGTACGACACCTGCATCGCCTTGAACCCGACTTTGAACGGGACGTTGGGCCAGCTGGCCTCCTTGGGGTTGCTCACTTTATACTGGTCGTACGGCTTCATCACCTCCTCGGCGATGTAGCCGAGCCTCTTGGCGAGGGGCTTTTCAAACATTTGCTTGCCATTCATCGCCAACGTATCAAAGATGCAGTACCTCAACACGGGCTGGCTGACATTTTTGTTTTCCAACACCAACTCGCCGTCAAGTATGGTTCCATGGTGGTATGTCTTTTTCTCCTTGGTCTCGTGGAGGTGGGGGAAGTGGATACTGGGGATATAGTAGTAGTCGTTTTCCCGGGTGATCAAAAACACCCCCTCGCCCTTTTGGGCGTCGTTGATAAGAAATAACAAGCATCTCAACCCATCGGTCTTTTCGCACACAAAGTAGTCCCGGTTCATCAATGTTTCTTCCAAATGTTTTCTTTCAAACGAAATGGGCTGCGAGCCGGGGAAGGATATGTTTCTCCTCCCCAACAACTCCGACACCATATAGCGCAACTCGTGTGCCTCGTCGGGAGGTAGTCTTTCGCCGGGGATTACCGGCACATCTCGGTCCTCGAGTTGAATCATGGTCGGGTCGGCTTGGTGTGGTGTGTTTTACGTTGGCTGGATGTGTGTCCGGTGTTGTTAAATGGTGTAGATGTTTTTTTTTGTTGATATTTTTTTTTCTTTTCCAGCTTCAACTTTATTCAAACCACTTCATCTACCAGAACCCCATCGCCCAATGAGATTGACGGCACAGGTGATACACGACGCGCCCAATGTGCTCAACCCGGAAAAGAGGTTGGCACTACTACTACGGGACCTTAGCATCCCTATGATAGAAAACTTGAGCATCACCGACGACAAGTTTCAGGTGATTGACTTGACCAACAACGATTTGGTGGCGTTGGGCGGGGTGCCGAAACACTTTCACAACCTTGAGACATTGCTACTTGCCAACAATAGCATAGCCTACATTGACGAGAATTTCACCAAACACAATAGCATAAAAAGCATATCGTTGGCCAACAACAATATCCACAAGTTCCAGCTGCATTTCCGGGAGATTTTCCCCAGACTAGAGACGTTGGTGCTCACGGGCAACCCCATCACCCAGCTCCCACACTATAGAGCGTTTATGCTATGGCTTGTGCCGACGCTCGCCGTGTTGGACTTTAAGCGGGTGAAGCGGGCAGAGCGAGATGGGGCGGTGGCGCTTTTTGGCGAGTACCTGGACGATTTCAACAACGTTGCCTTGGACATTTTGGGCAAAGCAGGTATAGTGGATGGCGCCAAATCGTCCGAGAAACAGTTGCACAGCGTCGTCGACAAACTTACTAAAGAGGAGAAGCAGGCTTTGCTCAAGAAACTAGAAACCGCCACCAGCGTGGATGAGATTGAGGCTATAGAGAGAAAGTTGAAGCAGGGTATTGTGTAGAACAGTATGAGTATAGGTCAAACCCCCCCCTCCTCTGCCATGAACTGCTTGGCTTGCCTTCTTTCTTGTTCAGGATCGAACGAATATCGACATTTTTTTTTCCCTCTTCGTTACCACCTTTCTACTTCTTCTTCTTCCATTTCACCCATTTCGCCCCTTTTCCTTCCATACGACTGACGGCGTGACTACTAGAACGGTTGAAGCTAGACATTTCCCCCTTACCATCCCCCCCCCCCCCTCAAAGTTATTGCATTTCCCCCTCCCTCCTCCAGTCATTTTTCCTATTCCCACATTTTTTTTTCAAGCATATCCCAAGACATGTCCGCCTCCAGGCCCAGAAGGAAAGCAACTATAAACAAGTCGTACAACGACTCTATCGACCTCAATGCCGACTACGACTCCACGGCATCCACAACTTCAGCCGCCAGCAGTGGCTCTTTCTCCATACCGAAGAAGCCAAGGCTGAAAAAATCAACCACGCCGCCCGAAGCCAAGGGCTTTGACAACTGGCAACCGCCCGTCACAGCACAGGACCATTTCTCCCATAAACTAGAGTTGGACGGGGCGTATATCGACTTGGAAACGCAAACCTTGGTCTGCCCCAACCAGTTTCCGGCGCAGAGCCGCAAGAAACGTGCAGATTTCTCCCTCGCCAAAGGTCTGTGCATATACATGATTAGCGAGCCGCCCGGCGAGCCGTACTATATAGGGAGGATTATGGGGTTTGCGCATAAAGACGAAGCGGGCAAGGAGGAAATTGTGGGACGCACCGTTGTGGACGCCAAGAACTACAAGTTCAAAGTGCAGTGGTTCTACCGGCCACGAGACATATCAAAGACCACCAACGACTCGCGGTTATTGTTTGCATCCATGCATACCGACACGTGCCCGTTGACCAGTTTCAGGGGAGTGGTGTCTGTCAAGCACAAGCAGGACATTGAAGACGAGTACCAGTTGGAAAACAAGCTGAGAAAAGCCGCCACGCCGGCGAGCGCGCTCGACTTGTATACCCAGCACCCCAACCATTTCTACTTTGACAAGTTGTTTGATCGGTACATGATCAAGTTCTACGATGTCTTGTCCACCAACAATCTCCTACAGTACGCCGAAGTGGCCGGGAGCAAGAGCAGAAACTTTCTCATTGCATTGAACAAGCGGTTTGAGTTTATCATTGTTGAAGCCACCAGGACAAAGCCGCTTATCAACACGTTCACCGCCAACTCGTGCAACTGCGAAGTATGCGGCCAGTGGTGCGACAACGACGATTCGGTGTCTTGTGTCGAGTGCCGCAAGTACTACCACATGTTTTGCCTCGACCCGCCCTTGATACGCAAACCGAGCCGCGGGTTCAGCTGGTCTTGTGCGTCTTGCACCAAAAAGCACGAGATGGAGTACCACCAGAAAAAGATATTGATGTTGCAGGACAATAAAAGCTCGAACCAGGACTTGTTGCAAGACGAGTTGAGCGTTTTGAGCGCGTTGGAAACGGGAACCACCCCCGTGCCCACATCGGAAGCGGCCATGAAGTTGCCCAAATACGAAACCCGCGCCATCTCCTTTCTCAAAAGTGACGCCCACAACACATTTGACCAGCGGAGAGTTAAAGAGGATTGGTGCATGCGATACCTCGGGCAGTATTCCCGGTTGGAGGACGGGGTGGATCTCGACGACCGGTCGCCCTACCCCCGGGCGTCCACCCGGCTAGGCGCCAAGCACCAGGCTGCATATATCCCCGAGTGCGACGGACACCCCATTGTGTACTACGACGTTGAAAAGCCCAAGAAAAAGGCAATTGCAAAGAAGAAAAGGGTTGAGGAAGAGGTGGTGGAAAAGAAGATGGAGGTGCCGCAGGAATACGCCGACACCGATCCCAGAGAGTACCCGCCCTGGTTGCAGCCCCGACCCAAGGGGTATGTTGAGCGCGGGGTGGATGATGGGGAGGGCGAGACGTGTACTTTGCTCTGGAAGACCCCCGAGGAAGATGTGAGTGACAATTTCCAGCGCTTGGACGAGTACGTGGCCAAGTGTGCACCGATTGCCGAGAGTATAGGCATATCGCCCAACTCGCCCAACTTTATGGATGCCATAGTGCTATACTACATGCGCTACAGAGACAATGTTGACGAGGCGTTGGCGGTGGCGGGCAAGCTAACCAAAAAGTCATTGAACGAACCCGTATTCACCAAGGAAGAAGTGAGGCGCTTTGAAGCTGGAGTCAGGGCGTTTGGGAGTGAGTTGTATCCCGTATACAAGAGGGTCAAGACCCAGCTGGTGGCCATGATTGTTCGGTTCTACTACTTGTGGAAAAAGACAAAGAGCGGGCGAGACATTTGGGGCAACTTTGAGGGCCGCATACAGAAAAAGGTGCAAAACACGGTGAAGGAAGAGGGCAAGCCCAAGCCCGCCCATGTGCCGGACGAATTGGCCAACCCGGGAGACGATTCGTCGTATGAGGACTCCAAGGCGCACGAGAGGGACACGCAATTTGTGTGCAAGCACTGCGAGTCGCACCGGTCGCCGCAATGGCTCCGCGTCACCGGACATGATGCCAAAAAGTTGAATGAAAACAATGAAGTTGTTGCGTTGTGTTTTAGGTGCGCCAGGTTGTGGAGGAGGTATGCCGTTGTGTGGGAAGAGCCCACGGAAGTGCTCAAAAAGTCGAAAAAACGGAAAGTGGAACTCGAGTTGCTTGAAGATGCGGTGGCAATTATGGAACATGCTGGGGAAGATGGCGGAGATGCTGCTGCTGCTGCTGCTGCTGCCGCCGCCTCCGCTGCCGCGGTTGACGAGGTCAGGAGTGCGCCTGGTGTAAAGGTGCCAGCGGTAACTGCGCTAAAGGTGAAACAAGAAACAAAATCGCCGGTCAAGACTGAGAGGGAAAGGAAAAGACCATCGCCACCCACTTCGTCCCTGGCGGTGTCGCTGCGGGCCAAGAAACCCAAGGTGGCGGTAGAGGAAAAGAGCGATTCGCCGTCCAAGAAACCCACGCCAGTATCTGAGCCCCTGAGCAGGATGGACACCGACATGGGCATTTTGGTGAGCAAGGATTACCAGCCGCCTCAAGACTTGCACACTAGCAAGGAGTGGAAACTAACCGAGGCCACAATCACCGATATTGTGGAGAATTTCCGGAGCCGGCAGTTGACCGACATCTATACCCCGTTGCACAGTTTGCGGGTGCCGTACTTGACATCGCTCGATGTCCCCTTTTCCCCACAGGACCGCAAATGCTGCATCTGCCGCGAGCACGACACGTTGCCGGCATCGATTCTCGAGATGCTTATATGCTCCAACTGCGGGGTCAATGTCCATGCCTCGTGTGCCGGGATTGCCGTTGACGAGAAGCCGGTGAAGGAGTGGCTCTGTGAGCCCTGTGTCAATGACTTGAAGCCCATCAAGTCGGCCATATACACGTGCTGTCTCTGCTACGCCAACGACCCCAACTATGAATTGAGCATTTTGGGGTCCCCGTTTGTGCGGCCCGACTACTTGAAGCTGGTTGACACTGGCAAGTGGTGTCACTTGTTGTGCGCGGCGTTCAATGCCGAGCACGTCCTCTTCAAAAAACCGTCGCTGGAAGACAGCAATATTGCTGTCGATGGGGTGTCGCGGGTGTTTTTGGCCAATGACAAGCTTACGTGTGGGATATGCCGGTCGCGAAGCGGGGCGTTGGTTGTTTGTGACCTTTGCCAAGACGAAACGACGTACCACGTGACTTGTGCCCAGGATTCACCAAACTTCAAGCTCGGGTTCAAGGTGGTTGGAAAGGACTCGCACGCGGTGAGGGTGGAGGACAAGGTGGGCAACTTGAAGCCGATTTTGGTGTGCCCCCAACACGATCAAGGCAAAGATACTGTGTTGAGCATGCGCACTTTGGGCAAGCGCGTCCATGGCGGGGAGTTGAAGCCGTTGGTGCAGTTGTTTTTGGAGGATATTGTGCGCACCAACACGTCAAAGACATCGGGCCCCAACCTCCGGGCCCTCAACTACCGCGAGCACTGCAGAATGTACTACAACGACAAGCCTCCTGAGTATGCCACCACGAGACACACGTGCGGCAAATGTCACACCGATACGTCGCCAATGTGGTGGGCCAAGGGAGACGGCGTGGAGTGCCAGTCGTGCTACCACGACATTGAACGCATCAGTTCAGGGATGAGCGATTTGCTTGAACCATTGGACGGATCCAGCTATGGCATACAAGATCAAAACGACAAAGTGACCAATGTGTACACTCCAGAGGAAGAAAAGCCCCCCGCCCCTCCGGCGGTTGTCGAGAATAGATCCAAGATCTCGCTTGGCGATATACTCAGTTGATGTAGGTAGACCCTGTTTATTAAAGCTTTGGCGCCCACAGCGCTTGGTAATCGCATTTTCCTCGCGTCTTATCGGGGGAAAGGATAAAAATAAATTGAAACCCCCTCACACAAAAACAAACAAAGCAACCACAAGGGGTTTTGACCAACATCTCTCCAGAACAGCGCACACCAACAACCGACACCAAGCCCAGATGATTAATGAAACAATAGTCAAGCCCGGCGAGGGTATAGGCAACCACATCAAGCTAGGGGCTTCCATGTACAGCATCATCAACCACCTCGACCAGTTCAAGTACAAGTTCAAGGTGACGTACTCCGAGACCGACTTTCAAAACACGCCCATCTTTGTCACGGTGTCTGATTTGAAGATACGCCTTACGTTTAAACAACAAGTGTTGGACTTGGTGGAGGTATTTCTTGGCAACGACGGCAAGCTTCTCCGGTTGATGTATAACAACCAGAGCCTCAACGAGTTTGAGGATGGCGAGAATGTGTTTGAGGCCACGACAACCACAACGACGAACAGCAACAACTCCAGCAGCAACAGCAACAACAGCAACAACAATAACTCCAGCAGCAGCACGATTGTGGACACCTCGGCGTCAACCAGTTCCTCAAGCTCGAGCTCGACGTTCCACACACTCACGTCCCGGGGTCCGACCTTCCAGGCGGTGTACAACCGGATTTTTGGTCCCACGTACCCGGGGAAATTGAACCCTGCAAGCAAGACATATATCTTGTCGTACCCCGGGGTGGCATTCAAGTTTAGAATTGGGCACGATGGGTTGTTGAGCAAGCTTGGAGACAAGGACGACAATGCCAAGCTATCGCAGTTGTTGAATTGGGAAAACTCGAGTGACATTATTTGCGAGTCGCTCGCTTTGTATAGGGGCAACTCGTGGGAGGACTATACCGCCAAAAAGGAGCCAGTTGCCGTTGAGGGTAAGCTTGCTGTTGACTTGAGCCAGGGGACAATCACCATTGTCAAGGATGGCCAGAAAAAGACGATTTTGCTCGGAAAGTCTACTCAGCAAGAGGTGGTTAACATTTTGGGCCCGCCCGACGATTACTTCAACAAGTTTGACTCGCGGTTGTTGATCCACAACCACCTCCCGGGAGTTCTGAAGGAGGTGGAGAGAAACATGTCGCATTACAAGTTTCACAATTACTTTAAGCTCGGGATTGACATTTTGTACGACGTGTCGGGCACCACAACCTCGCAGAGCCGGACAAACACCACTGTTTGCAAGGTGATTATCCACAATGGCGGGGTGGTTGAGGACTTGAATTTCATGCGGTGGAACCGGTGCGAGTGGGAGATTCAGTCGCGGGAGTTTGCCATTGACTCGAGCATGTACTTTGACCAGTTGCCCGACAAGTTTCGCCAGTTGACGCCCGTGTTGTTGAACCGGCACGAGCTGGAGTTTATCGACAATGACTTGGACATTATCGAATCGCCCAATAAAGAGAAGGAGACTATGGGCGGGGACCAGAAAGTAAAGACTTGGGGCCAGTCAAAACTCTATGGCCTTGACCGGTGCATTTTAGAGGTTTTAAACTCAAATGGGTGTATTGTGTCGGTGACTATATACTGAATGGGATGACATGGACTTAGTGTCTGTAACTGAAAATTGACTCTGCGTCGGGATAAGTGATTGCTCCACCTTGGTTGTTGTCGTCGTCCTCGTCCTCGTCCTCGTCATCTGAATGGGCCTGTATCGAAAAGGTGCGAAAGCTGCTCAAAAGGCTATGCCGCTGTTCTTGTGTGTTTGGGTTGTTGGTGGTGTCATTGTCTTTTTGCTTGTGTTTGGACCTTTCCCCCTTTGCCTTTATGGGACCAAGGGATTCGTTGATGTCTTCAAGGCACGAATAATGATACACGGTGTTGGATGATGTGCTGGCACTTGAACTGTTTGAAGTGTGTGACGATTTGGAAAATATACTGGACGAGGTTGATTTGCAAGAGTCGGCGGAGATGGTGCTCATTCCCGACGTCGACTCTCTGCTCTTGTTCCTTTTGTGTTTTCCCTTCCTGTGAGATGCTTCCTTCTTTATCTTTTCCTGCGTTTGGAACGACACGGGTGGTATCAAGAAAAAGCTCATATTTGCTGCTGGTTCTCTACTGCTTGTGGGACCACTTTATATGGCGGGGGTGGGTGTTCAAGGGAAGGGGGAAAGGTCAGGGGGGGGAAGGTCAGGGGGGGGAAGGGTGGGCAATGAATGCCTGGCCCAATATTTCAAGTTTATAGAAGACGTGTAGTATGAAACGAATTAATGCAAAAGAAGGAAGGAGAAGAGCACAATGGGTGACAAACAATGGGTGATTATAATTCCAACAAAAAAATGGTCCACAGAATGTTGGGGGGGAATCTCTGTAAACGATGTATCAATGTAACCCATTTCGGTGCCCATCCACTTTCTACGCCCATCCACTTCTCATAATCTCCTCCCCTTCTTGTTTCAATATTGCATGTCACTTTTATGACAGCGTAATGTGACACAAAGGAACCAAAACCTTGTTGGGCTGAGGGGAAGAAGGAGGCGTGCTTAGTAAAGTTGTTTCAGCTCTCCTTTTCTTATATTGTTCTCCGGTTGTATTTTTCTAGCTTCAAATCTAGATGAAGAGAACTCCAGTTGCAAGGCGCTGTTGTGTTGGAGCTTGGTGTAAAACATGAAATTCATAGGCAGAGTGGAATGGTTTGTGGGAAGCAAGTCAGAGGTTGAGTGAATACATTTGAATTACATCGCTTTGGGAATGTCCTTTTTTGGTGTTCCAACTTTACAACATACTGGCGATCCCAATGAGATTACGTTTAAATACAATCTTGAAACTATGATTGACCATTTTGCAACATTCTGTGAGATTTACTGCCAATTATTTGTGAAATTGTAAAGAAAAAAGTCTCGGCATTTTTTCTGTATTGGTGCGCACGTGCACCACGTCACACTTGGTAGCACCAATACCGCCAACGGTGTTGTATCCCCCCCCCTCTGTTTATCGCCAGCCAATTAGAATCTCTTATCGGACGGAATTGGGTTCCCCTACCCCGTCACCGCAGGGCAGGGGGTCGTGTGCTCTCCCTCATTTTCCTTTTCCGCTATTGACACAAAACAGCAATTAATTGCAAAGAGCTCGATAAGAATTTCATTTGTTTATCTCGGACCAATCACAGGGCGAGAATGCAATAGAAAGGCCGTGCGCACGTGACTCGTCACTAAAAGTTTGACCAACAAGCTTTTAGCCAGTTGGTCCTGGTTGCCAACCAGCATGGGGGAGAGGAGGGCACAAGCCTCTTCTACTTCCACCCTCACCCTCTATCTGTTCTACAGTAGACGATCAGTGGGTCCATTTGAATGAATAAGAGCCCCGGGGGTGGCATTGTGTAACGTTTGCCAGTGTTGCGAAATGGCTGGCACTATTCGGATTAACTGAACCGATGGCCAGATCACACGCCTGAAATGACGGGTGTTTAAACTTCCCACCCAAGCAAAGTCACCCAAACGCAGTAACCGCCCTCCCTCCTCCCCCACACACACAAACCTCTCCCCCAACTGGATGTGGGCACGGGTACTGACCCTTGCCCTTGTTTTTGTGTATCCTATCTCCCCTTGGGTTTATTGTCAAGTGGAGTAGAATTAGTTGGTATTGTTCTTGTTATTAGCCTGATTTTGTTATATTAACCAAAGTGACTTTCTTTCTTTCCCATTTTCCACCCACCTCACCGCCCTCCATTTCTTTTTCCTTTTTACCTGATCCCCCTCCCCCCCTCCCTTCCCTGTTCCACCCCTAGCCTTACTTTCCGGTAACCGACCCGCCACCAGCTAATCCCTTACTCATCCATTACAGAGGTCCCCCCCCCTTGCACTCTCAGACAGGCAAAGAAAAAAAAAATTTCATAGGCAATCTCACACACCCATAGCCACCATGAATATTGATCGGAACGGTACATATTCCCAATATTTACACTCACCATCCTCACCAACAAGGGCACCTTCACTCCAACAGGCACACCCATATCCAGACTCACACCCGCCCATGAGCCACCAGCACTCGCACCAGCACTCGCACTCATACCACTCGCACGCACAGCCAAAGTTTCGGTTCAACTTGCAGAATCAACACCAAAACAACCGAATCAAAATATCCCAACTCTTGCAAGACGAGGTCGACAACATCGAGAGCTTGTGGAAAATGTACCACCGTGCCCGTGAAAGCTTGCCCTATAAAGCCCGAATGGAAAACTTGACGTGGAGGATGATGTACATGTCTCACAACGGGGTTACTAACAAGCCAGAAGCACTCGTCAAAAAAGAGTTGGGCACCACAACCAACAACGACCCCAGCAACGAGGATTTCGACTATGTGGCGCATATAAGAAAGATTGGGAGCGAGTCGTCGAGTCGTCATGGTGGTGGAGGCGGAGGCATGACAAGTATTAGTAATGCTAAAAAGCGGCCAGCGGGATCGCCCATGGTCCAGCCTGTGGGTGTGGCCAAGCCGGTGGGCAAGCCAGTGAGTAACTTGAGTCAGCAGTTGAATGATTTCAACAAGTATGCATTTGACCCCAATAGTTATCGCCAGCAGCAGTTGCAGCAGCAGCAGCAACAGCAGCAGCAACCACAAAATCCACAGCAACCACCACAACCACAACAACCAACACCACCACAACCGCAGCACATCAACTATGCTCAGAAACAACGCCACCCCACCTTGCTCAACCAAACGCACTCCGCCCCCGCTGTCCACTCATTTGAATTCTCGTTGGACCCGCTTGCATTTGAAGGTCCCGATAGTTTCAACAATTTCCCCGACTTGCAATTTGGCGAGTCGGTACAATCGAGCTACGAACGGCCTCTATTTGACGATTTCATCAGCACGCCCACATCATCCAGCGTGTCAACGATTATACCCACCAGCACCCAGTTTTCTGCATCCAACCACCAACTGCATCCACACAGCCACTCGCACCCGCGAATTGACTCCACAGTTGGCATCACCGCCACACCCACCTCCCTTTTGCGTCAGGAATCCCTAGTGAGTTTACCCGACTTCCACAACCACCAAAATAACCACCACCACCAGAATAATTTGACGAGATCGGCTTCACAGATACAGATGCCCACGTTCTCTGGCAGCTTGCACCACGACCACTCCCTACTGTTGCTGTCGCACTCGCACTCGCACTCGCTGTCGTTTATGGCGGTGCCCGAGATGAAGTTTACGTTGCCCAGCCAGGGCGACGCTTCCACATTGTCGTACTTTGACAACCCGGGGCTGTTGCCCAGCTCGTTGCCCAGCAAGCTGAAACGGAAACCTGCTGCTGCCACCACCACCACCACTGCCATGAGCACCAGCGCATCCACCACGTCGACGAAATCGTCACGGTCCAAGAAGGGCGGATCGTCGCCTGAATCGTCCACCACACCAAGCACGCCGGTGAATGTGTCGTGCTCCAACTGCCACACAAAGACAACGCCGCTCTGGCGAAGAAACCCCCAGGGCCAGCCGTTGTGTAATGCGTGCGGGTTATTTTTGAAACTCCACGGTGTGGTGAGACCGCTAAGTTTAAAGACCGATGTTATTAAAAAGAGACAACGTGGTGGGACCGCCGCTGGAAGTGGTGGTGGTAGTGGTGGTGGCAGTGGCAATGGCAAGGGTGTTGTCAGCAGCACCTCTCTGCCCAGAAGGGATACTGACTCGGCACAAGACCAAGAACAGGGCCAAGGCCAAGGGCAAGATTCAGAGCAACTTCCAGAGCAAGTCCAAGATGGCGACGATTTCAACCCCACGAGCCTCAGGCGCAGCGAGGATTCCAAGAAAAAGACAAACAAGGTGAAGCGACCCCTGGTGAAACGGAACAAGTCGAGCTTTAGGGCAGAGGTGATTACCGAAAACATCAATGCTGAGATCAACAGCAGCCATAGTTTCAATGGCGCCAGCAGCATCTCGATGCTGGATTCCCATGCCCGCGATTTCTTTCACCAGCACCCACCACCCATACTCTCATCGTCGGTGCCGCTCAACCCGCACCAGCACACGCTCCCTCAAGATTTTATCAACTCGCCCAACCTCCTCCGCGCGGCCGAGCAGCACGACCACCACATGATGATTGACGACGGGTCCAACTCCGACTGGGATTGGCTAAGCATGACTTGATTGGTATAATATATAGAGAGAAATCATAAACCCACTAAAGTAAAAAAAAAAAAAAAAAGGAACACACACCCACAAGCAATGGTGACGCCAAGCATACAGAGGTACCCCCGGGTCATTATCCAATATTGTGCGAAATGCAAATGGCAGAATCGGGCCGTGTGGTATATGCAAGAGATTATGCAAACATTCCCTGAAACGGTGGCGGAGATCTCGCTCCAGCCGATCCTTGACCAGCCCGGGGTGTTTCAAATCGTCATTGTTAAGGAGGGAGACAGTGACGGGGAGATACTATACAAGCGAAAGTTCAAGAGCAAGGAGTTGGCGGAAAAGTATGGCGACAGTAATGAGGAGAGCTATCATTATGACGGGTTCCCCGATTCCAAGTTTGTCAAGCTCTTGATCAAGCAGCTGCTTGGGTTGGAAAAGATTGGCGCCCATCTTGAAAGACAAGGGGCAACCAGTGGCATTGCCCTCAACGATGGGAGCAGAAGCTGTGTTGAGTGCAAGCAGAACGAGTAGCAAAAGAATAGCAAATACAATATACAAATACAAATCAAAAAGTAATCAATGTCTTTCTCATTCCCCCTCGTTGCCAAACCGATGGTGGTAGTTTTGTTCCGGGATATCGTCCCAGCCGTTGTTGGCAACGACATAGGGCAAGCTGCTTCCCAAGGTGCCAAAATGGGCGACATTATTGGGCAAGCCGAGCAATTGTTGGTACTGCTTCATGACAAATGTGGGGGACACATTTTTGGGTAGTGCCGGCACTGGACCAGCTCCAGCTCCCACGCCAGCTCCCACGACAGGGTACAAGTACCCCTGAGGGCTCACTTGAGCATTGTTGTTGGCGCTGGTGCTATTGATCTCCTTGGTGATTTGCTTCCACTTGTGCTTCTCGCCCGACACGAGCAACTGGCGCAAAATCTGAATGTCGTGGTCGGTAAATTTGGCGGCAAGGGCCGGGTTCATGGGCGGCGGGTTGGACGAGGCGCCGGTCCCAGTGACGATCTGGGGCTCATCCGTGACGAGCGGCGATGTCTGTGGTGAGGAAAACGTTTGATGGTGAACCTGTTGCTGTTGTTGTGGCTGTTGCTGCTGTTGCAAGGGATGCAGGTGTTGCAGATGTTGCAGTTGCAAATGTTGTTGCTGTTGCAGGTGTTGTGATCGTGGAGGCATGGAGAGTGTCGAAGTAGTGGTGTTGTAGGAGAGGTCGCTGAATATTGACTGGTTGGAGGCTGAGGAGATGGAAGATGTAGCAGAGTCGGAAGATGGGTTGAACATGAGGGATAGAGCCAAATGAAGGAAAGGAAGTAACGCTAGTTGGCAGTCGTGGTGTAGATGGTTGTGGTGGTGTGCTGAAAGTGTTTAGGTTTGAGGTGGAAGATAATTTTTTATTATTTTTCTTTTGCTGTGGGCTAATCGATATTTCCTGCTCCTTTTTATACCTTGTCCTCTTGCCGCCCCCCCTTCTGCTTTTTGCCTTCTGCCCTTCCCTGAATGGCACCCAGGTTCCCCCAATTGGCTCTTGTCTTCCCCTCCCGGTGAGGATCTGGAAGGGTGCCTTTTGTTCTTTACGGTGACGCCGAGTGCACCCTGTGTGTGTGGGTGTGGGATCTTTACAATATTACGGGAGGGGAATTTGAAGGAGAAGGCGGGTTGGATACACGAGCGGGACCAATCTCAAGAGAGAGGTCCAGGTCCAGCTCCAGGTCCAGCTCCAATCACATTTCCGGGTCCCTCTCCCTCTTTCCCCAGTGTGCATTTCTCGGTATACGTGGGCTCCAAACCTTGCCTAATCTGAAGGGAGGGCGGGTGAATGAATAAAAAAAAAAAAAAAGAAATCTCACCTCACCCCACATTCCCTCTTCTTTGTCCGCCTCAAACAGTAGAACCACATATATACGTTTGCACTCAGCTCTAACAAACACCACACAATCAGGTGCTTCACAACAGACAACCACTCCAGGGCGGCGGCGGTGTGAATGCGTGGTGGCTTTTTTTCTTTTCTTCATCTCGTATTTCAAACTCTAATCTGGACACAAATCTACGGGAGATCCTTTGAACCTACTCTTCCTCATACAAGTCATCGTCGTCACTGATCACCACATCCAGCTCATCGTCAAGGATAACTGCCTCTTCCTCGTCGTCCTCCTCGTCGTCGCTCTCAACAACCGCCTTCCGTGCACCCCTCTTTCTGGCCGCTGGCTCGACGGGCGTGCTAATCATATCGATATCCAAATCCAACTCATCAAGAATAGATTGCTTCTTTGCACCTGGCTTGGCCAGCCTTGCCGGACCAGCAGCGGCGGGGGGAGTTGATTTCTTTTTCCCATACGTGGCTGCTGGTGCTTTTCCCGCTGCTTCTCCCACTGGCCTGGTGCCAACGATAAAAATGTCATCGTCGTCGGAATCACTAAACAACGTCGTCAGCTCCTTCTTCTTAATCGTGCTGCCAAATGTCGGCTTCTTCTTGTCTGCTGGCGGGGGCGTGGGAGTAGTAGTGGGCTCTTTCTTGATTGTACTCTTGGGATCTTCTTTTGTGCCCGATCCAACTGGTTCAATCTTTGGCTTCTTGGCAACTGGCTCCTTGCCACCAGCACCAGCAACCTTTCTCCGCTTCTTCTTCTTCTGACCCCCGTCGCTAGATGCAAGCGATTCCCTCTCCTGCTCATC
>JAJMCF010001842.1:9612-44814 GCA_030585045.1 Zhuliangozyma parablackwelliae | reverse complement strand
TTTTTTTTTTTTTTTTCGTTCTTCCTCCCGCGAACCGGCGGTTGGGACACGACTTTCGATGGGGTGTTTTTTCTTGGGGCCACTACAACCACAAGGCTGGGCCATTAGGGGGGTTAGACTCGAAATGGCAGCACCACCAGATTCAGCCAGTGGGGTGACGTACCTTATAGCGGCGCAGGTGGCGACGAAGCTATTCACATTTCTTCTCAACCAGCTACTAGTGCGACTCATCTCGCCGCAGGTATTTGGCATCGCCTCGTACCTCGAGTTTGTCACGTCCACAATACTCTTCTTTAGCCGGGAGGCAGTGAGGTTGGCCGTGCAGAGAATCAAGCCGTATCATGAAACCAACGCGGAGAGGAAGTCCAGCTCACGCTCACGCTCACAACACCAGAACGTTGCAAAGCGTCATCAATTTCGGCTTCCTCGCCATTGGCGCCGGGATACCGATATTGCTATGTCTCGGGTACTGGCAGTACAACTCGTCAATTGTACAAGATTCAATCGTGCCGCTTCCCTTGCACAGCATCACTTTGTGTTTAGTTCCCCTCCTGGTTGTGCTTGAGTTGTTGGCCGAGCCGATATACGACATTTATCAGTTCCAGTTGGATTTTGGCAGGAGGTCCAGGATCGAAGGGCTGGCGGTGTTTATGAGATGCGCAACCACGTTTGCTGGCGTGGTGGCAGCTAGAAAATACAATGTTGCCTATGGCGGGGCAGTTGCTGCATTTGCATTGGGCCAATTTGCCTACTCGTTTACGCTATTCGCGGCATACACCGCGTCGTTCTACAAGTTTAATCGAGCCAACGGCACTAGGGTAAAGTATGGCGTGGTGGCAATCGAGGGGAGCAGCACAAGCACAAGCACAAGCTCCACCACTTTCTTTTTCGACCCAACAGTGTTTGCCGTGTGTCGGGGGTTCTTTATCCAGATGATCTTTAAGCAGCTCCTCACGGAGGGCGACAAGCTCCTCGTCAGCTACCTCTGCACAATTGAGCAGCAGGGAGTCTACGCTGTGGTGTCCAACTACGGCTCCATGATAGCCCGGCTCTTGTTCCAGCCCCTTGAAGAGTCCACCAGACTCATGTTTGCGAAAATGTTGAGCAGCAGCGAGCCAGAAGCAGCAGCACCAGCGGGAGCACCAGCGACCACCAGCAGCACCAGCAGACGCTAGAGTACTTGAAAACGGTTTGCATTTTCTACTTCAACTTGTGCTTGTTGATTGTGTTTGCCGGTGTCACCAACGGCGGGTACGTGCTCCGGTTGCTCATGGGCGGCAAAGCATGGGACCACACCGACGTGTTTGGGCTATTGCGCCAATATGTGCTCTACATCCCCTTTCTCGCATTCAATGGTATTTTAGAAGCTTTGTTTGCCACCATTGCTGATACTGGTGATATGAAGCGGTTTTCCACGTATATGACGGCAGTCACGGTGGTGGTTTTGGCGGCGCTGTATGTACTTATTGGCAAGCTCGACATGGGCATTTCGGGGTTGATTCTCTCCAACATCATCAACATGGCGTTGCGGATCGGCTACTGTTTCCGCGCATTGCAGCGTTATTACGGGAACTGCTTTGGTGTGGCTGATTTGTTGCGGTATGCCACCAAGGGCATTGCGGCAAGCGTCCTCCACTGGGTGGTGCAGTATGTGCTTGTTTTCAGGACCAAGAGCTTCTTCACGGCAGACTTTCGGCAGTTGGTTGCCAGCGGCGTTGTTTCGTTGGCCCTACTCCTCACATTGGCGTACTTTGAGAGGGACAAGTTGAGGGCGCCACTCAGCAAGGTGGTGTCTCGATACAGGAGGAAAGTGGAATAGATGTATATATAGAAGATACATTTGCATTATACGCAGCCCAACAACAAAAAAAAAAAAAAATCTCGAGTCGTCACATCAGATACTCTACTCCTCTTGCCATGCCAGACTAACGTGCCGTCCACTTCGCCTCACAACCACGGGTAACACTACTCTGCTGAATTGCTTCCCTGAAGTGGTGATGCTACACATTACCTGAAACTGCAACAAGCTGATTACTCAAACTATTGCAAGATCAATCCGCGGGGATCGAACTGGACACCTCGCCTGAAAGCAAAGAAAAACTAAAGTACACGGTCAATGCGCTTCTGCCACAAGGCCATCACAGCCAAAAAAGGTTGTTGTGCGGAGCGACACAACTGTGTGGGAAAAAAACACGCTGTTTTTGCCCCCTTTGATTGGATGCCATGAGCTGGCACCCAACCAGCAAGCAATGGGGGTGTGCTCTAAAGAAGGGTGGGTGTGCGTATGTCGCCTGTTTTTGAAGTGATTTGATGGAGAGCTTTATGGGGGTTTCGCCAATTTTTGGAGTGAAACTTGGTATAAATGTGTGTCCGATATACTGGACACAAACAGTGATACACTTGAACCAAGTCAGCTCTCAATAGTAACAACCTCCCATCCTTTGTCATTAGAGATTCCCTGTCTTGTTGTATTGCCTCGAGAGCAGTCCCCCGCTAACTGAATAACAAGAAACGGGAGGAAAGGAAAAAAAAATCTGACACCATCATCAAGATGTCAATTGTGGAACTACTGACGGAGTTGGACAAGCTAGCCAAAGCCATTGCCCAGAAGAACAAAGAAGTGGAAGAGTTGAAAAAGGGGTACGATGAGAAATTGCACGTCATCAACAACTATATACGAAACGTGCATGGTCCAAACGTGCATGGTTCAAACGACGCTGTGATTGATGATGCGCAGTTGATCGGCACCATAGAGACGGAGATCAATTGTCCCTCGTGCAATGCGACGATATGGAACAACAACGAGCCCACCCCGTTTGTGCTTATCCCCCGAAGCCAGGTCAAGTATATCTCAAACAACAAACCAGAGGGTGGCCATGTCCACGAAGAGAAAGGCGAAAAGGCCCACCCCGTTGCCCACCACCAGCCTGTGTGGCCTAAACAAAAGGGTAAACAGCACATTACATGCTCGTTCTGCAAAGAACAGGGCCACACCCGCGCCAAGTGCTACAAGCGGTTAAACACACCAAAGAATTGAGTATATCACATTGCCTATTTAGTTGCTTGAACCATTGCTTCTCTTCGTGATGCATCCTGTAGTAACGTGCAGTCAACCGAGTTGGGATTCATGTGCACATACCTCACCGTCGATCCTCTTATAAACAAGTTCTTCACGGCATCCAAGTACGGATATTGCTGCGCGTTGTTGCACGTTATGTTGTCCAATTTCAAATTCAAGTACTGGTCCACCGACTTGAGCGTTCCTTTTATTTCCATGTCGTTCTTCAACTCAACTGTAACTTCCTGATCCACTAGCGTCTTGAAAAAACTAAAGAAAAGCATGGTTGGGGGAGGGTTGTGGTTGTGGTGGTGATGATGATGGTGTTGGTGTTGGTGTTGGCTGAAGCTTTTTTCGTTGTTCGCAGATTTTCACCACCCCAAAAAAAAAATGGTGCACCCACGACATGCCAACCATCAAAGTCACTGGTTGTACTTTACCAACAAACAGGGAGCTACGCCCACACTGTCGTCATCGAAATAGCAATAACCATAGGTGGAGTTGCAGAGTGCATAGTTGTCGAACTTCCACTGGTTTAAAAAAGCAGCAGCAAAGTCGCCCGTCTCCTCGACTATGCCGACATTGTCTTCAAACGCTTTGGTGAGGTAGAAGCAGGGGTCAAGCAGGTCAGGCTCCAACCCATCGCCGCTCGACTCCAAGCAGTCACTGCTTGCATCACCGTTCAAGCTATAGTCGTGCATCAGGAAAAACTCCTCTTCCTCCACCTCCTCCTCCACCACGGCCACCACCATCTTTTTGGCTGCAAACACGTCGAGGGCTATAGGCTCACAGTTTTCCTTTCCACCAGTTGCGGAGGCTATCCCAGACGTTGACGATTGGGGCAAATTTGCGGCATCATCACCCCTCCGGACCCTCTGTAGTGGCGATGATGCACCATAATTCGAGGGCGATCTCCCTCTGATGGTCAATGGCGGGGTGTTGGCAACAGCCACCACCGCATATGTGTCCTCGCCCAACTCCCCCAACAATTGTACTTGAAGTATATGGGTCTTTCTACCCACAGTGGGCTTTCTCTGCATTGCCGGTGCAAACTGGATCCTCTCGTACTTGGCAACCTTGACCAAGTCTCCCGCCGGGTATCCGCTCAAGACCGAGCCTGCAGGGGGCAACCCCGCCGAGTTTGTTGTCCTCTTTTCAATAAACAACCGGTCGAGCTCCATTATCTTGGCCATGTTTCGGATGTTGGCGCTTTCCTTGATGATATGGTGGCTTGGAAGCGTGCCGGGAACCACTGGCACTATGGGGGGCTCGGTGATTGGCCCTCTGTCTCTCTTTGCCGTGTGCTGGACCAACGCAACCTCGGTGTCGTCTTCAACGCACTTGGAAACAAGCCGGATGGCAAAGCACCTGATGCTACATTTTTTGCCTCTAGTAACCGTGTGGAACTCACTGCTGTCAAATGTACCTCGGTCGATACCGGCAA
Source organism: Zhuliangozyma parablackwelliae (assembly GCA_030585045.1). Lineage (NCBI taxonomy): Eukaryota > Fungi > Ascomycota > Pichiomycetes > Serinales > Debaryomycetaceae > Zhuliangozyma > Zhuliangozyma parablackwelliae. The sequence goes on along the minus strand of JAJMCF010001842.1, from coordinate 40,312 downwards.
ACTGAAACGCGGCAACCACAGAGAAGTAGTTGCGCTTGTACCCAATCCACTCATGGCACACCAAGTCAAATCCTCGGTCTATTCTTGCATCAATCTCTGGCTCCAACCCCTTGCGAGACGATTTGGAAAACACGGGAGAAACAACAATGGTGTTTCCAAATGGCGGTCCTATTTTGAACTGTAGTCCCGACCGCGGAGCGATTTTCCGCTTTTCAAAAGTGGGGTCCGACTTGGGTTCAGGTACAAAGCGTTTCCGGTGTTTCTTTTTGGTGCTTGGACAAGATTTGGATGACATGGTCTGGTTAGCCGCCGAGGGTGGGTGGTGTTGATGGTTGCCCTTTTTTTCCCCCTACTTTTTGCAGTAACTAAAGAAAAAGAGGTTTCCCCGGTGGAGGAACAGTTACCACCTATGGAACACCACCATCCACAATGCAACCACCAGCAACAATAGCACCCCTCAGCACCCCTCAGCACATGGTGTACGTCGACCCCACCCCTCCTCCCCCCATTGGTAGCTTTCCAGCGCGCTACCAAGTACACATTTTCCCCTTCCACACGACTCATCAGACTCATCTCCCAAAAAATTTGAAAAATCATTAACCAACCACTACCTAAACCCACACCAAGCCCCAACGAAACCAAACCAAAGCTAACCATGGGGAAGAAAGCCATCGACGCCCGTATCCCCGCCCTTATACGCAATGGCGCACAGGAGAAACAGAGAAGCTTCTTTATCATTGTGGGCGACAAAGCCCGCAACCAGCTCCCCAACTTGCACTACTTGATGATGAGTGCCGATTTAAAGATGAACAAATCGGTCTTGTGGGCGTACAAAAAGAAACTCTTGGGGTTTACCTCGCACAGACAAAAGCGGGAGCAAAAGATCAAGAAGGATATCAAGAGAGGTATCAGAGAGGTGAATGAGCAGGACCCCTTTGAAGCATTCATCTCCAACCAGCACATTAGATACGTCTACTACAAGGAAACCGACAAGATCTTGGGTAACACCTACGGGATGTGCATATTGCAAGATTTTGAAGCCATGACGCCAAACTTGCTTGCAAGAACCATTGAAACGGTTGAAGGCGGTGGGTTGGTGGTGATTTTGCTCAAGAACATGACTTCTTTGAAACAGTTGTACACCATGACCATGGACATCCACTCGAGATACAGAACCGAGGCGCACGACGATGTGGTGGCCAGGTTCAACGAGAGGTTCTTGCTCTCGTTGGGGTCTTGTGAGAATTGCTTGGTTGTGGATGACGAGTTGAATGTGTTGCCAGTGTCGGGTGGTAAGCACGTCAAGCCGTTGCCTCCCAAGGACGACGACGAGTTGACGCCCAATGAGACCGAGTTGCGGGAGTTGAAGGAGAGCTTGGCCGATGTCCAACCAGCCGGGTCCTTGGTTGCATTGTCAAAGACGATAAACCAGGCGCAAGCCATTTTGACTTTTATCGACGTGATTTCGGAAAAGACCTTGAGGAGCACCGTTACCTTAACTGCCGGAAGAGGTCGGGGTAAGTCGGCTGCGTTGGGTATTGCCATTGCCGCCGCCATCTCGCAAGGCTACTCAAACGTGTTTGTGACGTCGCCATCGCCCGAGAACTTAAAGACCCTCTTTGACTTTGTTTTCAAGGGGTTTGACGCCTTGGGCTACACCGAACACTTGGACTATGATATCATCCAGTCGACAAACCCTGCCTTCAACAAGGCCATTGTTAGAGTGGACATCAAGAGGGAACACCGCCAGACGATCCAGTATATTTCGCCCACCGACAACCACGTGTTGGGCCAAGCCGAGTTGTTGATTATCGACGAAGCTGCTGCCATCCCATTGCCAATTGTCAAGAAGCTTTTGGGCCCGTACTTGATTTTTATGGCGTCCACCATCAATGGGTACGAGGGCACTGGCCGGTCGTTGTCGTTGAAATTGATTCAGCAGTTGAGACAGCAATCAAACAGCAGTTCCGCACCTGCCGGCACCGAGATTGTGTCGAGAGACAACAAGTCTGCCGACACCGGCTCATTGACGAGGAACTTGAAAGAGGTGGTGTTGGACGAGCCCATCAGATACGCACCGGGAGACCCGGTGGAAAAGTGGTTGAACAAATTGTTGTGCTTGGACGTGTCGTTGTCCAAGAATGCCAAGTTCGCCACCAAGGGCACCCCTCACCCGGACCAGTGCAACTTGTTCTACGTCAACCGAGACACGTTGTTTTCGTACCACCCCGTTTCTGAAGCGTTTTTGCAAAAGATGATGGCGTTGTATGTGGCATCTCACTACAAAAACTCCCCCAACGACTTGCAGTTGATGAGCGATGCGCCCGCCCACCAGTTGTTTGTATTGTTGCCGCCAATCGAGGAGGGCGACAACAGAATACCCGATCCTCTTTGTGTCGTCCAGTTGGCGTTGGAGGGCGAAATCTCCAAGGAGAGCGTGAGAAAGTCGTTGTCGCGCGGGCAAAGGGCCGGCGGTGATTTGATTCCGTGGTTGATTTCCCAGCAGTTTCAGGATGCCGAGTTTGCGTCCTTGTCGGGTGCCAGGATTGTAAGGATTGCCACCAACCCCGAGTACGCGGGGATGGGGTACGGGTCCAGGGCCATGGAGTTGTTGAAGGACTACTATTCGGGCAAGATCACCGACGTTAGCGAGTCGGCCGAAATCAACGACCACACAATCACCAGGGTCACCGACAGAGAGTTGGCACACGCTTCGTTGAAGGACGAGATCAAGTTGAGGGATGCCAAGAGCTTGCCCCCCTTATTGTTGAAGCTTTCCGAGAAACCGCCCTACTACTTGCACTACTTGGGCGTTTCGTATGGATTCACGTCGCAGTTGCACAAGTTTTGGAAACGGTCGGGCTTCAGTCCGGTGTACTTGAGACAAACACCCAACGAGTTGACGGGCGAGCACACGTCTGTGGTGCTCACCGTTTTGCCCGGCCGCGAAGACAGATGGTTGCACGAATTCTCCAAGGACTTCCACAAGCGGTTCTTGCAGTTGTTGTCGTATGAGTTTAGAAAGTTCCCAGCGTCGCAGGCGTTGGGAATAATAGAGGCCACCGAGGCGGGCGAAGGATTGGCGTCGTCGTCGTCGTCGTCGTCAACCCCAAAGTTGACGCGCCAACAGCTCGACGACTTGTTGTCGCCATTTGACTTGAAGCGGTTGGACTCGTATGCCAACAACTTGTTGGATTACCACGTTATTGTCGACTTGTTGCCGTTGATTGCGCAAACGTTCTTTTCCAAAAAGACGGGCGATGAAGTGAGCTTGTCGTCGGTGCAGTCGGCAATCTTGTTGGCCATTGGGTTGCAGCACAAGGACATGGACCAGATTGCCGCCGAGTTGAACTTGCCTGCGAGTCAAGCAATGGCCATGTTTGCCAAGATTGTTCGAAAGTTTTCTGTCTACTTTAGAAAGATGTTGAGCAAGTCTATTGAGGAGTCGATGCCTCACCTCGAGGACGAGGCCGTGAACGACATGGAGGGCACCGGCGAGGTGGTGGACTATGACGCCATTGAGCAAAAGATGCAGGACGACTTGAATGAGGCTGGTGATGAAGCCATTCGGGACTTGAAGGACAAGCAGCGCGAGTTGATCAATGCCCTCAACTTGGACAAGTACGCCATTGCCGAAGACGCCGACTGGGACGAAAAGTCCATGACCAAGGTTGCCAAGGGCAAGGGCAAGGTGGTGAGTGTCAAGAGCGGCAAGAGAAAGCTGGGAGAAAGTGCCACTGAGATTTATGAGAAGGAGATGAAGGCGGTCACCAAGAAACCAAAAAAGGTGAAGAAGTAGAGGGGGAGAGGGAGAGGGGGAGAGGGAAGAAAGTAGAGGGGGAGAGGGGGAGAGGGAAGAGGAGAAATAGAATATCAAAGTGGTAAAAAAAGCACTATATTGTATTTATAATTATATTCAAAGACCATTCAATCAACTGAAAGAGGGAAACGTCGTTGCTATTGTTGATATCGTGAATGTCAAGCTCGGCGACTGTTTCTGGCTTCAACTTTGTATTGACGTCTCCACTGGCAAAGAGGTACAGGTGGCTCGTTTCGTAGGCGGGCCACACGATTTTGGCAAAGTAGTCGGGCGGGTCGACCCAAAACCCCTCAGCGGTGTTGTACCCCTTTCTGGACTCCCTCCGCTGCTTCAAGGTGCTGAAGGAGGCGTGGAAAAAGAGCTTGACATCAAACAAGCGGATAATGCTGGGGTCATGGAATAGCATGAATCCGTCAACCAAAACTAGCCTTTTCTTGCCGCTTTTCTGGTCCTTGTCCTTTTCTGTGGCCTTACCCCTTTCCGTGGCCTTACCCCTTTCCTGGCCCGGGCCCGTTTCATTGCCAAGCCTCTGTCTCAAGACGGCAATTTCCTGTGCCAATCTTGCGCCGTCTTCTTTCAGTAAGTTCAAGTCGTGGTCCTTGGGCTGGAGCGATTCTATCTCCGGCAAGGCAGTGTCCCCACGTTTCACGCTCTGTAAGTAGCTGGCAAACTTGCCAAAGTCAATGGCCTCTGGGCAGTCCCAGTTCTGGTACCCGGTTTCCCCATCAATCGGTATTTGCGAGTCTGTGAAATAAAAGTCGTCGAGGTGGACCAAGGTGGATTCCGGTAGTAGTGACTTGAGCGCCTTTGCCGCTGTCGTCTTGCCACTTGACGACGGTCCCCCAAGTGCTATCAAAACAACCGAGCTGGCGTCGTCAGTACAGCTCTTTGTCATCTCGGACCCTTCTGTTGTGGTGGGGGGAAGAAGGGTGCGTTGGGATACGATGAAGCAGTCCTTTTTTTTTTCTTTCTTTCTTTCTTCTTTGGTTCTATTTTTCTTGTGCCAAGGATGAGAGATAAGAAAGAGGTATAGGGCTTGGTTAGATAGACACGCCTCGATAACTGGTGGGTATACCCACCGGATTAAAGGAGGCATTGATTTGGTAGACTGTTGGGCTCATCTACAAGGGGATACCTGAGCCTTTGCAGAATAAGGGAAACACCCGGAGTGGCCACTAGGGGGTCTCAAAGGTGCCTGTCTCCAAGCTTCTGAACAAGCACTGAAGAGGACCATGAATGTATCATGACAAGACAGCAGAGTGGAAAACCACGGGAGCAAATATCACAAGGACACCGCCACTAAGCTACTCCGCGGGTAAGTAAGGTGTGGCTAACAATGGACTTGGTCGATCGGCGAGGCGGAATTAGGATCACAGCGCCAGCATACACAAAGTACGGAAGTATAAAGTAAAAATCCAAACCAGAGCTGAAACGATGCTTAAAAGGAAGCTGCAAAGGTATGTTTTCCCACTTATACCCAAGATTAGTAAAAACTCAAACTGGGTGCTGTGCTACATATAAACTAAAAAAAGCAGAAAGCAGACACACCTGGGGGGAGTGGTTATGCTTATTTCACTGAAGTGGGTGGGGGGGTTGCACGATGCTATTTCACTGCTAAAGCATTGTTTCTGGGGACAGAGGAGGGGAGTGGATGCCAACGAGGAGCTACATCCCCTCAAGGGCCCAACAATTGTGCACAGGTCAGCCACATTCAAAGTCAAGGTCCAAGGGGCTGTTGTATCGTTGACAAAGGATCTAGAGGAAACAATGTGAGCGAGTTTTTGTTTTTGTCTTTGTGTGTTTGTCCTTTAGCTTGTGTACATTAGCTTGTGTACATTTGCTGGCGTGCCTGTGCTGGGAGTTGCGTGTCTATGCTTATGCGTGTGCTTTTTTGGAATGTTTCCCAATTCGACAACCACCACTGCCTGGTCATTTTGATGTGCGATATACCTGTTCCATTTCGCACATGTGACTTCACATTAATGGCTGATCTTGTCAGCTTTTGGGGCAATATGGTACGGGAAGGACGACTGGTTTGGTGGTTGGGAAAGTCTCGTCTTTTTTTCTCTCCCAAAATCATTTCCTAATTTGTACTTGGGCATAATTTTCTTTTTTCTTCTCTTGTTTTTTGCAACAACCAAACTTCCTAATGCGGTTATCAAATTACAAAGACACCAGAAACGTTTAATAAACTGGACAGCAGTGCCTCTATACTTTGGGCAACACTCTTGGCCACTCTCTCTTCCCCCCCCTGCAGGTTGCTTATATCCCAGGCGGTAATCCCTAGTTTGCTCAAACTGAAACCTGAAACCTGAAACGCTGTTTGCACTCTCTTACTTTTTTTCTTCTATAATTATCCCCCCTCCCCCCATCCCTTCACGAGAGATTATTCACGTTGGCAATTTTGAGCTCACTTGACACTCACGAAACATTACGGCTTGACATTGACTTTGAGTACAAGGCGCTTGTAGATTCACCAGCTCACAACCACTACTACTCATCCACACCCACCCCCAACCCAACCACAGCAACACACTCGCTTCCACAGCCAACCCAACCCAAGCTTGTACGGTCCACCACCAGTTCGAGCCTTAGTTGTTTCACTTTTGTCGCCTTCACCAACATACACCACCAACCCATTTATTCAAAGTGATTTCCATCGGCCATCTCATGAGTGCACCGCCAGCCAGAGAGTTGGGCGCGCACGAACGCCCTTTGACCTCGAGTGACCACACGCAACCAAAGGGCTTTTACACCGTGCGTACCCCATCACCCACAGACGACGACCCCAAGGAGAACATCGTCCACGACTCAAAACAACCCTCGCCGTCCAACCCCCAGTTTTTGGGGTCCTTGAAGGGGTTCAATGTCGACAGCACCAAGTACAGGCACTATGGGCACACCTCCCTGATGAATGCCCAGTCGCTAGACAAGATTATCAACGCCGCGTCACCCAAGCAAGAGAACTTGAAGGTCAAGACCGGTCTCGCATCTAGTATCGAATCATCTTCACCCTCTCCCTCGGGCGACAGGCTCGTGGTTGACAGAAAGATTGCCGAAATACTAGGCTTGTCGGAGCAAGAGTTTGTCAAGGGATCAGTGTGGCCATACACGGTTGAAACGTTGAATGAACTCATCAAGCTCAAGATTGAGCAGGAGAGAACCAGGCAAGAGGAGGCCAAGGCCGAGTTGGCACTCACCGCCGTGGAGTTGTTAAAGTTGGCCCGGTCAATGGATGTTTCTGGCGACTTGATTCCCCATCTTTTTCTTTCCAACACGGTGTCGGCCAGCGGGTTGAGACAGCAGATTGAGGGTCTCCGCGCCGCTCACCACTCTCGGCACAACCTGACACACGAAGAGGAGGACGAAGAAGTGAGAGCAAGAATCGAGCAGCAGCAGCAGCAGCAGCAGCAGCAGGAGCAGGCAAAGGAGACGGCCGTGGGGGGCAAGAGAAAGTATTCGGAAACCCAACTACCATCGTTTTCTGAAACCACCCAGAACATCCGGTCCGTGTCGGCGCTTGTGTCGCCCTTGAGGTCACCCACTAAGCTGCCGCTCATTAGCCACCGCCGCGTGGTTTCCGACAGCAGCAACAGCAGCGACAACAGCAACAGCAGCAGGCACATGAGAGCAAGTTCGCCCCACTATGCCACCCCGTTGCCGTTGCCCCCCGCCGCCACTGTCCCGCAGGGAATGCAGCATGCACACACATTCCCACCACCACCACCAATGCCAAAGTCCCGCGGCTCGTCCCACAGCCTAGTGGCCCTGCAGCAGCATCTGCCCCGGCAGGCGCATATGCAGCCGGTGTACCCCATGTACTATGCCACTCCGCAAGTCATGCCCCAACACCAGCCGCAGCAGCCGCCGCCGCCACAGCAGCAGCAGCAGCAACCGGAGACAGCAGCACCGGCCAACCCAAAGAGTCTTGGCTCGCCTTACTCCCAAAAGTACCAGATTGTGTACCACACCCAACCACCACCCCCACTCCCACCAGCGCCCAATGCATACCCACATGGCCCCAACTATGTTTCCCAACAATACCCCTACTATGTGTCGTCGCCTCCAAGCAGTTCCCACGGCCACCCTCACCAGCCCCAGTACGTGATCTCGCCGGCACCACCAATGATGGCTTCGGCTGCTGCTCAGCACCAGACGCAACAGCAACAGCAACAGCCGCAGCCGCAGCAGCAGCAGCATCAACAGAAGCAACAGTCACAGCAAAAGCAATCTGTTCCGTCGCATCATTTTGAGGCACCAGAGGTCAAGGGGTTCAGGCACGAGAATGACGAGCTTGTTCCCAACAAGAGGCAACGTGGACCCAAGGGAAACAGTATCAACTTTATGATTACTACCCCCAAAAACCCACCGGCAAGAAAGTACAACAACCCCAACCGGAAGAACGAGGGGTCGTCGCACACATAGGTTTCCTTTCAATTCTCTTTATATCTATTTATTTCTTCTTCGCGCAAAAAGAGGCGCTAATTTTGTATACTTTATAAATTAAAGGGCATAAAAATATCTACATGTGGAACCATCTCTGAAACCATCTCTGGAGCCATCTCTGAAACCATCTCTGGATGCGTTGGATTGGTGGCATCACCTGGTGGACGAGGGACCAGCGAAAAAGCAGTTCTAGATTCACTGGGGGGACGTGAGCTGATTGTGGTGTTTGGCTTCAGCCGCTGATGACGCCGTAGAGTCATCAAAGGCCGGGGGTATGGGGCAAGGGGGCAAGGGGGGTAAGCGAAGGAAGGGGGGAAGGGAAGAAGGAGAGAATGTGGACGGATCCCATTTGGCGCTACGCCGCACCGTTCTCAAACCACCGATCAAACTTGCCCGAAGAAGCAATTAGCAAAGGTACTTCAAATTCTCCGAGCCGCCGGGGCTAAATAAGCTTGCATCGGCTTTATGGTCCAAGTGAAGGGTGTTGTTGTTGGTACACCATCTTTCAACCCCAAACACTCTCCCCATCACAGCTGGACCACCACAGCTGGACCATCACAGCTGGACTACCTCCCTCGATCAATGACTCACTTCAATCACCTGACGGCTAGCAGACCACCACCACAAAAATACATCACTTCACCGGGGAGCAAAGAAGAAAAAAAAGAAATTTCTTGACATAAGCTTTAGCTGCCACAAAATTCCGGTAGTCTTCCCACCACCCACCACTTTTACCCACCACCTATCGCCTATCGGCTACAACGACACTGGGGCCACAACATCAGCTGTTTCTTTCAACCACACAAAAGCACATCCCTTTTTCAGCCACATACATATTAAGATTGCATTCCCCCTCTAGATATTGCCGCACTTGCTTCTGGATGATAATATAACACAACCCACCAACTCACCAAGGGAGTCACACACACACACACACACATATACACCATGTCACATGCTCGCCCCAAAGAGGGCAACGACATCGACATCGACATGTCAAACAAGTATAAACTTGAAGTCACCGAGACCAACACCGAAAAAGAGCCTCCATACACGGTGTTCCAATCAGGGGAAAGGGTCTTGCTCATGATTGTGCTTGCGCTCGTGGGGTTCTGGCTGACGGTTAGCAGCCCCATCTACTTCCCAGCATTGCCGTCGCTCACCTCCTACTTCAACACCACCCCATCGGTTATGAACTTGTCGGTGGTTGCCTACTTGTTTTTCCAGGGCCTCACCCCGACCCTTGCGTCAAACTTGGCCGACACTTTTGGCCGGCGTCCAGTCATTTTGGCATGCTTGTTGGTGTTTGTTGCCGCCTGCGTTGCCCTTTCCCAAACCAACGTTTACTGGTTGCTCGCCGTGCTACGGTGCATCCAAGCTGCTGGTATTGCCCCCGTCATTGCCATCAGCTCGGGCGTGGCCGGAGACATATGCACCCCGGCCACCAGGGGCGGGATGGTGGGCGCCGTGAGCGGGTTGCAGCTCGTGGGCAACGGCATTGGCGGGTTGCTCGGCGCCGCCTTGATCAGTCTGTTCAACACTTGGAGATCCATCTTTGTGTTTTTGGCCATTGGCGGCGGGGTGTCGTTTGTGTTTGCCCTTGTGGTTCTTGCCGAAACGTCGCGGCGCCATGTGGGCAACGGCACCGTGATGCCCAAGAACATTATGCACAAGTCGGCGTTGATCTACTTCCCGCGCATTGCCAAAAGATTGACCAACGACGTCACCACCTTGTACCCGCGGGGGAAATTCGATATCTGGGGCCCATTCAAGATCTTTTTCCAACGCGAGGTGTTTCTCACCTTGCTTCCCGTGGGCATACATTTCGCCGCCTGGACCATGGTGTTGACGTCGTTGTCCACCGAGTTGGAAGACCCGCTCAAGTACAAGTACAGCGTCATGCACGTGGGGCTAATCTACTTGCCCCAGGGCATCTCGTGTTTTGCCGGCTCCATGCTCGTGGGGAGGTGCATGAACTGGTACTACCGGTACAGGCGAAGATTGTATGAGGAACAGACCCAGGACCTCCCCCTCGACGAGCGGCCGGCATTCAACTTGGTATCCACGAGACTAACGCTCACAATCGTGCCCGCCGTCATGATGATTATGGGGCTCTTGATCTTTGGGTGGTGCTTGCAATACAACAAACACATCCTGTCCATCATCATCTCCACCATGCTCGTGTCCTTCTCGGCGTCAACGTTTATCGCCATCTGCACCACGATGTTGGTGGATATGTTCCCGGGCCAGGGAAGCGCCTCTACAAGCTGTCTCAACTTGATGCGGTGCTGGTTGGCGGCGTTGGGCGCTGGTGTCTTGGACAAGATGGTTAGGGCGATGAATTTAGGGGGCACATACACGTTGGTGGCTGGGTTCTGCTTGGTTTTTGACCTGTGCTTGATCTACGTTCTCTTTTTGGAGAAGAAACGGTTGAAGCAAGAAGTGAAGGACAACACTGAAGACGAATGCTGATGATATTTAGCAACACATACTACACACACATAGAATACATGGCCACTACACACACATGGAATACATGGCCAGCTCTTTACCATCAATCTCATATGGTCTTGTGCTCGGTTTCTCTTCTCCAAAAGAGGACCCTTCGGCCGAATAGCCCGATTAGGCACTATAAGCGGTGTCAAGCAACGAAAAAAAAAAGCATCTGCTCGACAAGAAAAAAAAGAAAAGGTTAGACCCTACATATATACATATATATATATAGAGCAGCAGCAGCAGCAGCAGCAGCCCATCATTCATGTTACTGCTATAACAAACATGACGGAAGACAAGGAGGAAATATCAAAAGAGGAGCAGAGCCATCCCGAGACTGGTCCAACAGACGCTCATAACCAAGATGACGTGCCGTACACGATCCTCTCCACGGCGGAAAAATATGGGTTGGTGGTGCTTGTGAGCTGCAGCGGTATTTGGTCCACCCTTTCAAGCTCCATCTACTTCCCGGCATTGAACAACCTATCGCACGACTTTAAGGTGCTGGCGGGGATAGTCAACGTTTCCATTGTGGCGTACTTGCTCTTCCAGGGAATCAGCCCGACGTTGCTCGCCACCGTGAGCGACACCTATGGAAGGCGTCCCTGTGTGGTTGGATGTCTTGTGTGCTACTGCGCCGTGTGCATTGCCCTCGCGCGAACCAATGTGTTTTGGCTCTTGGCGTTTCTTCGATGTCTCCAGGCAGCAGCTATTTCGCCCATCATCGCCGTGGCGTCGGGGATCATGTCCGACGTCACCACGCGGGCCGATAGAGGCCAGTTTATCGGGACGGTACAGGGGATCCAGTTGGTGGGCCAGGGGTTTGGCGCCTTGGTGGGCGCCGGAGTGGTGTTTCAATGGGGGTGGAGGGGCATCTTTGTGTTGCTAGCCATTGGCAGCGGGTTCATGACCATAATGACATTGGTGCTTTTACCAGAGACAAATAGGAAAATCGTGGGGAACTTGTCGGTGCCGCCAAAGCACATCCACAACAAGTCGCCCATCATCTACTTCCCATCGTCAAGGAAAAGGCTCACAAACGATACCCTGTCCATCTCGCCCACCACGCGCGCGAGTGTCCTTGCGCCATACAGAATCTTTATCAAGCCGTCGGTGTTTTTCACCTTGCTCGCCGGCGGGTTTCAGTTTGCCACCTGGACCATGGGGTTAACCACCCTCTCAACCGCATTGGAGAACGACTATGGCTTCACCGTTGTCCATGTGGGGCTCTGTTACTTGGCCCCGGGGGTAGGCACCTTGGTGGGGTCAATCGGCACCGGGAGACTCCTCGACTGGGTGTACCGACGGAAAAAGGATGCCTTTGACCGGGAGTATGGCCACTTGGCGCCACAGGACCAGCCCGAGTTTGACATTTTCTCCTCCCGGTTCAACATGTCGATATACACCACGGCGGTGATGTTGGTGTTTACCCTCGTGTTTGCGTGGTGCTTGGACAAGAGGACCAACCTTGCCCCCACATTGATTGCGTCGTTTATGATCTCGGTGTGCGCCGTGTCGTTCATGTCGTGCATGAACACATTGTTGGTGGACATGTTCCCCGACCAGGGATCGTCGGCAACGAGTTGCTTGAATCTTATGCGGTGCTTGCTTGGCGCCGCCGGTGTGGGCGCGTTGCAGAGCATGGTTGATGCCATGGGCATTGGCGGGACATACACCTTGATGGCCGGGTTCACGGCGGCTTCATTTGTCCTACTCATGTACCTTGCACGAAGAGCACGCCACAAGAGGGCAGCAGGTAAATAGGCATACTACAAGGGGAAAACATATGTATGTGTACCCCACACAGGGAAAGGAGAAAGGATTCAAATAAAAAGGGTTCAAGTTATTACGATATATACCTCTATATTGATATTGGAAAAAAAAAACAGCAACAACAGTAGAGAACCATATAAACGCCACGCCACGCCACGCCACGCCACGCCTGCCCGCTTACTGAGAAGCACATTGCACGCCTGGACCGGCACCGCCACGGCCCTCTTCGTCGTCCGAGTCGTGGGCGTCCCTTCTTTGTTGGTGCTTGGTTGGCTCGTAGTCGACAATTTCGCATTCGTCAATCTCGGCACCAGCAGGTATTTGCACCTTTGGTCTTGGTGGCAATATAGACTCCAACTGGGTCAACTTTTCCTCCGAGGCAAAGCCGCTTTCAGGGAAGGTGACGCTGAACCTGATAATCAAGTTGCCTCTGCCGCCGTGTCTGTACACAGGCATACCCTGGCCCTCAATCACCTTGGTGGCTCCGGGTGAAATGACCTCGCCCGCCTTGGTGGCAACCTTGATCCAGTCGCCAGAAACGTGCTTAAACGCAATCACGCCGCCAGCCAACGCCGTCAACAAGTCAACCTCGACTTCCTTGATCAAGTCGTCACCCTTTCTGATATAGTTGGGGTCCTGCTTTTCGTCAATAACAAAGACAACGTCACCAGGGGTGATACCGGGCTCCTGGTCGCCCTCGCCGCTAAAGACAACCCGCTGGCCATCCTTCATCCCCGGGTCAATGTGCACCTGCAAAATCTTTCTCTCCTGCTGCGTCTTTTTGCCCTTGCACGTTTTGCAACGGTCCTTGGGATCGCACAAGTCACCCGTACCTTGACACTTGTCACACACCGTTTGGAATCTCTGAATCATGGGGCCCATCTGTCTAGTGACAAACTTCATACCCTGGCCATGACAGTCGGAACACTCCCTGACTTTACCGGCAGCACCGCCTCTGCCATCACACCCCTTACACAAAATAGTCTTGTTGAGGGCCAACTTGGTGGTCTTGCCCTTGTACAAGTCCTCCAAGGTGCATGTGAGACTGTGCTTGATGTCCTTGCCCCTGGTGGGCCTCTGGGGACCCCCAAAGCCGCCGCCACCACCAAAGCCGCCGCCAAAGAACTGGGAGAAAATGTCGTCGGGGTTCATACCAGCACCACCCTGGCCCGACAACCCTTCTTCACCATACTGGTCGTAGACTTCTCTCTTTTCGTCGTCTGACAAGATCTCATATGCATGCGAAAGCTCCTTGAACTTCTCAGCTGCCTCGGGCGATGGATTCTTGTCTGGGTGGTACTTCAAGGCTGCTTTTCTGTACGCCTTCTTCAACTCTGATTCGGATGCACTGGGGGCCACGCCCAACGCGTCGTAAAACTTTGTGTCTTTAACCATGGTGGCTGTGTTGATGATCTGTCTATAAGCTAGGTATTCACTAGGGTGATCAAAAGAAGGAAGTTAAAAAAAAGGGAAAATAAGGCTGCTGCTGCTCTGAACTGGTGCAGTTGTGTGTATATATACCTTTGCCCTGGGTGTTGGTTAAGGTGTTACTAGTTTTGGACTCGCCATTACAAATCTAAATTTTCTCTTCCCTCTCTCTTCTCCAATTTCCCACTTGCCCAAAAGAACAGAAAAAAAAATTTTTTTTTTCTCTTCCTTTCCACCAGATAATGTCACGTGCTCATATTCCTACACACAAAAATTCTAGAACGTTCCACTGTACTTGGTAGCAGCGGGTATACAAACTACTATCCCGCGTGCTCCACAATGGTACTGGCCAACTTGCCGCCCTTTACAGTGTGGACAAATTGCTCTGGCACCGCCAATTCCTGGTAGTCCTCTTCTGTAGGCACATTGATGTTCAAAGCAGTGGTGCTGCTGGTGAAGATTTGCACGTCGGCGTCGACACTTTGCTTGGACAAGTAGATCGACCCTTCGTCGGACTTGTCGATGCTAATCATGGGCACCAAGCCCGTGACCTGCAAGCCGTACTTGTACGATTTGATCACATCAACACCAGAAACCAACGAGTCAATAACCACCCCGACACTTTGAACCTCTGAGATCGACACGGCGTTTGCCTTGCCCTTCAACTGGACCGTGACCCCCGACGAGTTGCCAATAAACACCGACTGGTGCATTTCCACGTCAATGACAATTGGCTCCGAGGCGTCTGCGGCGGTAAAGTTTTGAATCACCCACTTGGTTCCGTCAACCAACTCCTTTTTGGGCTGCTTCTTGGCTGGGGCCGTGACCGTGGCCGGGGCCGTGGCCGAGGACTGCGTCGACAAGGCGTTGGGTTTCTTTGGTGGCGCTGGCTTGGCGGGAGCTGCTGGCGCCTGCTTTCTCAACTCGGGGTTCTTGTGAGTCATCTCCGATCTGTCCACCTTTTTCAACCCCGAAGTGATGTTGGCACCCTTGTTCAAGTCTGCAAACACAGCGCCAATGCCTCCGGAGGGAGGAGCACCCGCGCTGCCAGATTCCGAACCTTCTTCGAAAAGCGATGATGGAGGAGGAGGTGGTGGTGGTGGAGGAGGAGGCGGTGGCGCCCCTGCAGAAGCAGATCCAGAGGCAGATCCAGAAGCAGCAGCAGCAGCAGGGTTCGATGCCGACTCGAGAGCGTCAACAAACGACTTGCCCTTGGCGTTCCACGAAGGACCAGTGGCGTGGTATTCCTTAACATACGCCTTCAACTCGTCAAAAACCTTGTCAAGCTGGTGGACCCAGTCAACGTGCGTAGCATCCTTTTCTCTGTACTCCTTCAAGATCCTATTCGACCAAAACTTGGCGGTGTCCTTGGCGTCAGAAATGTACGACACCGGGGTGGGGAAGCCGATCCAAAAGAAAACACCAGTCGACTCACTCAACGTGTTCAAGTGGTTGAAAAACGGGGACTTGCGGTTTTCATCTTTGATTGCAATGATTTTCCCCGTCTGCTCATTCAACGGACCCAATGCTTTACCCAACGCGGGATCGTTCAAGTCTGGCTTTTGGGCCTGGGAGACAACCTCCAAAAACTTGAGCTGCTCCTGGAACGCACCAGCTAACGATTCAGCGGCGCCGCCAACCAATGGGTCAATCTTTTTCGACGTGGCCACAAAGGGGGTCACATTGTCACCAATAAACTGGTCAAAGGCAACAACGAAACGGGCCTTCTCCACCTCCTCCGCAGGCGCCGCGGGTTGGGAAGCAGAGGCCAGTTCCTTGGGCGCCACTGCGCCAGAGCCAGCTGGAGCGCCGGCAATTGACTTTTTGGCGTCAGTGCCGATTGGCTTGACGTCGGTGCCAAACTTTGCCTTGTTGGCTTCTTCCTGGAAAATTGTAATGTCCTCAAGGCGTGACGTGGCAGCTTCCAATCTCTTGAGAATGGTCACAATGTTGTAGCCCTGGACGTTGAATTGACTCTCCTCCGACGACATGATTGTGGGTGTAGCTTGATAGAAGGGAAAAGGGGGCGGGGGCAGGGGGGGTTGGCTGATTTGGTGGAGAGTTTCGCGTGAGAACCAAAAACTCGGGAGTCTCTTTAGCAGTGAAAATTGGGTTTGGACACACACAGACATAAGCACAAACACACTTGCACTGTTGACCAGAGAGGAATACCCACCAACCCTGATGGCGCCAACAAAAGTCAAGCCGGAACAAGAGGCGTACCCGCCTCAGCAAACGCACTTGTTTCAAGATATCCCCGTGAACTACACACCACAGCCATTCTACCAACAGTATGAGCCAAACGTGCCCATTGCCATTGATTTGGGCACATCGGACGTCAGAGTCGGTCTCACCAACTCGAGCGAGCCAAACAATGTGTTTCCCGCAATAATATCCCGCCACAGAGACCGGAAAGTATTAAGGACATTGACATTTGTCGGGAGCGACGTTTATGCCGACTCGACCGTCAAACAAACGTTAAAGACCCCGTTTGACGGGTCGTTGATCACCAACTGGGAGTATATCGAGGCGATGTTGGACTACTCATTTGAACATTTGAGTGTGACCAGCGACAACGGCAGGTTGAACAACCCCATCATCATGACTGAACCCCTCACCTGCCCGTTTAGCCAGCGCAAGTCGATGTACGAATTGTTGTTTGAGGCGTACCAAGTCCCGAAAGTAGCCTTTGGCGTGGACTCGTTGTTTTCGTACTATGCCAACTCCAACGGTAGGTCCGATGGGTTGGTTATCAGCAGCGGCAACGAGCTGACGTCGATTATCCCTGTGTTGCAAGGAAGGGGGATCATGTCGCAGGCAAAGCGGATAGATTGGGGCGGCGACCAGTCGCAGCAGTTTCTTGCCAAACTCTTGGCCTTAAAGTACCCTTACTTCCCCACCAAGTTGAACCAAAACCATACTACAAACTTGTTCCAGGACTATTGCTACATTCTGGAAAACTATTCCGACGAGTTGAAGCACATTTTGGACATGGACGTGTTGGAACTGAAAGATGTTGTGGTCCAGGCGCCGCTTGAGATTATTGCCCACCCGGAAAAGAAAAAGACCGACGAGGAGTTGAAGCAGCAGCAGGAAAGGAGGAAAGCACAGGGCAAGAGGTTACAGCAACAAGCACAACAAAAGAGGATCGAGAAAATTGCCCAAAAGCAGGAAGAATGGGACTACTACACCATGTTCAAGAAGGATAATGCTCATTTGGACGAGGGGGAGATGGAAGCAAAACTCGTCAAGGACGGATTCGACAATATGGAGGATTTCAACAAGTATATGGCGTCGCTTGAACGGTCGTTGAAAAAAGCCGCACACGGGAGTGGAGACGGCGACGGCGACGGCAACGATGCTGATGGTGACGAAGACGACGAAGAAGTTGATCCCTCGAGTGTGTGGCCCTTGGTGGATACCCCCGACGACCAGTTGACCGAGGATCAAATCAAGGAAAAGAGAAAGCAAAGACTCCACAAGGCAAACCACGATGCACGAGAGCGCAACAAAGAAGCCAAGAAACAGGAAGAGGAGGCAAAGCAGCAGTTTGCCCGGGAACAAGAGGAGTGGCGCCAACGTGATTTGGACGACTGGTGCACCACCAAGCGACTCGAGTTGGCCGGGTTGATTAGCAAGTACAAAAAGAAGCAAAAGTTGCTCGAGTCGTTCAAGGATAGAAAGTCGGTGGCGGCGCAGGAGCGGATGAAGAACATCGCCACCTTGGCGCACGACGAAACTGGGTCCACGTCGGCGCAGTCGAGAAAGAAGCGCCGCAATGCCACCTCCACCATCGACAACGACCCCAACGACACCTTTGGCACCAACGACGACGATTGGAACATGTACAGAGAGATTTCCAACGAGAGTTTGGAGGCCGAATTGGATGCCGATAATAAGGATATCGTCAAGTTGGAGGAAGAGTTGCTCCAGTACGACCCGGGGTTCCACCACGAAGACACGTTTGCCGCGGCCAACACTTTTGACTGGAAGAACCTGGTTTTGCACAAGTTCATCCATGGCCCGCGGCCAAACATAACGATTGCCATGCAGGCGGAGGGTTTACTGCCAGAGGAGATTGCCAACCACCCGGAGATTATCAGAAAGAGCCACCAGATCCACTTGAATGTCGAGAGAATAAGAGTCCCCGAGGTTCTCTTCCAGCCATCAATTGCCGGGTTGGACCAGGCGGGGATCAGCGAGATCTCGGCCGACCTCGTTACCAGGAGGTTGGATAGAAACTTTTCACCCGGTGGCCAGTCGTACAATGTCATGCAGGATGTGTTTATCACGGGCGGACTTGCGTTGTTGCCCCACTTCCAGGCCAGAATCGAGAATGATTTCAAGAGGTTTTTGCCCACGGGGACCCCCTTGCATGTTAGAATTGCCAAGGACCCTAGGTTGGATACGTGGCGGGGGATGCAGAAATGGGCGAGCAGCGAGGACAGCCGCGATGGCTACATCACCAAGAAAGAGTACGACGAGTATGGACCCGAGTATATCAAGGAGCACGGTCTTGGGAATGCCTGTAATATGTAACACTTACGTACCTACCTTAGCTAAATTATTGTCTACTTTTTTGCGTTTGGATTTATACCCTTTTTCTTCATGGTTGCCTTGATCGACTTGTCGATAATCTCCTGATCTTCTGCTTCGTTAAAGTCGGCAAAGTCGTCGTGGATGATACCTTCCTCTTCTGCCTCGGCTCTGGCGGCGTTTTCCTTCTCCTTGGCGCCGGCCTTGGACACATCGTGGGGCGAGGGGGCAATCTTTTTGAACTTGGCAACGTAGAAACCATCGACATTGTAGGTGTGCGGGTAGTAACGCCTGGTTAAGGAAAGCTTGGGGTTAAAGTGCTTGCCTCTGTACGAAGTGAACCCTTCCTTACCAATCTGCAAGCCAGTCTCCACCAACTTCACATTGGGTCTCTTTCTCAAAGCATAATCGACAACAGCCTCGTTCTCGTCAACGGCAATGGAACACGTGGAGTACACTATAACACCGCCGGTGGCGGAGTTTGCATCCACCGAGTCAATGGCCGACAACAACAACTGCTTCTGCAAGTGGGGGATTTGGATGAAATCCTTCTCGGTACGGCTCACCTTGACAGACTCGTCCTTGGCTATCACACCCGTGCCGGAGCAGGGGGCGTCTAGCAAGATTCTGTCAAAGCCACCAATGACCTTGGGGAACTCTCTGGCATCGTAGTTGCAAACAATGGTGTTTTTGCAGCCCAACCGGTGGATGTTGGCGATAAGCGACTTGGTTCTTGCCTTGTTGGCATCGTTGGCAAAGACACAGCCGGTGTTCTTCATCAAGGCCGAGATGTATGTGGTCTTCCCGCCCGGTGCCGCAGCCATGTCCAATATACGCTCGTTCTCTTGCGGACCCAAGGCCATGACGGGGAGGAACGACGATGCTGCTTGCAAGATGTACTGACCGGCCAAGTACTCTGGGGTGGCGCCGATAGGCACCTGCGAGTCAAAAATCTGCAACCCGACTTTGGTCCAAGTCCCAATGGGCTGGAGGTTGACGCCCCTATTCACCAAGGTTTGCGCCAAGTCTCTTCTCCTGGTCTTGAGCGTATTGGTTCTGATGGTGACTGGGCGGGCAATCTCGTTGGCCTCAAAGAACTCCATGGCTTCGGCGGGGGAAAACAAGTTGAACAACTTTTCCGCCAAAAACTCCGAGTAGCCAAAGTATTCACAGATATCTTTGAGCAATCGGTTGATGTACTCGGTCCGGGACTTGCCCTCCTCGGCCAATTCCTTGAAATTTTCCAACACCTTGATCACCTCGAGCATTCTTGTTCTGACCATGGTCACATCCTGGGGGCCCTTGCTCATTTCCTCCTCCTCGGCTTCGGTGGGCAACACCTTGGCTCTAGGCTGTGCAGCGCCACCAACCAATTCCTTTTCAGCCTCCTCGGCCTCCAACTCGTCCTCTTCGTCCAATTGCTTGGAGTACGCCTCCATGTTGGCGGCATTCAAGCCCTCCAAGTCATTTTCGTCGTCGTCGTCGTCATCGGAAAACATTGGTCTTTCCCGTCCTTCTTCGTCTGAATCAAACTCGTCGTCTTCAACATCAAACTCGTCGTCTTCAACTTCATCATCCTCACCTTCACCGCCTTGTCCTTCATCTCCCGAGTCTTCAAAGAGCGACTTTTTGGCCGACGAGAGCTCTTCAAGATCAACTTCAGGCAACTCGGGCTCTTGCGAGACCGGTGCTTGCTTTCTCTTTGGCTTTTGTGGTCTTGCCACTGCTGCTGCTGCTGCTGCTGCCACATCCTTGTGCTTCTTACGAGGCTGGTCTGTCAGTTCACTCCTCTTTCTCTTGGCATCCTTCTTTTCCTTCTTGGCCTGGAACTCATCCAAAGTTGGTGGTACTCCTTGCTTGTTCTTTGCTCTTCTACCCATATCTGCTGCTCTGTCGCTGTCTCTGTCACTGTCTCTGTATGCGATGAGGTGGTGGTGCTCTCTCTTTTAGAAAGTGAAAAAAATCTTTTTCCCCTTCCCGCGATGAGAATCAAAAGAAGCCAAAAAAGGTGCAGACTCCCCCCCAGTCAAACTTGCAAATTCTAAAAAATGGCTGACAAGAACAGACTCACTATCGAGGCGGGACAGAATGTGCTTATACGCTTGCCATCTGAAGGGTTGAAGCTAGCCCAGCTCAAAGAATCTGGCATTGTCACGTTGGGCAAGTTTGGTTCGTTTGAAGTGCTGGAGATATTGGGGTACCCCCTCGGCCTGTCGTTTGAGATTATCGAGGACCACAAGGTGAAGCCGATCAAGATGATACACGATACGGTGGACGACGAGCTACCGGAATCACTTGAGGATTTGAACAAGGAGCAGTTGGCCGACTTGCTTGCCAACAGCGCCGAGAACAACCAAAACATTATTGACATTGGGTCCAAGATCCAAAAGTTGACCAACGACGAGATTGACGAGTTGAAAAAGTCAGGGGTGGCGTCGAGCATTGGCCAGAAGATCATCGAGCAAATAGTTGCCGGCCACGAGGGGTTTGACAAAAAGACAATCTTTTCACAACAAAAGTACCTCAAGCGTAAGCAGCAAAAGTTTTTGAGACGGTTCACGGTGGAGTACCTCGGTCCGTCGCAGTTGCTCCAGTATTTCATTGAGAAGGACCCGCAGCGCGTGTTGGACCTTAGCGAAGAGTCGCTTGGGTTGGTCATGACGTATGGCAATGCTAAACCCGGCGGTAAGTACTTGGTTATCGATGAGACCGGCGGGGTTGTTGTGTACGCCATGCTCGAGAGGATGGCGGGCCACGGCACCATTGTGTTGGCCCACGAAAACGAACACGCCAACATGGCGGCATTGAAGTATTCGGGCTACAGCCAGGAGTACTTGGAGAAAACCATCAAGTACGTCAACTGGTTGCAGCTCTTGGAGCCCGAAAACGAAAGGATTTTGTGGCAAGACATGCTGGAGGAAGAAGTCCACGAGCTAAAGTCCGACAAGCAGAAGCAATACTGGAGACGCCGCGAAAGGGCCAAAGTGATAAACAGTATCCTTGACCTTGTTGAAGAGGGCAACTTTGATGCCTTGATTTGCGTCTCCACGTTGGAGGTGACGGGGTTGCTCCCGCACTTGCTCCCCAAAATCGGCGGGTCGCGGCCCATTGTTGTTTTCAGCCAGTACAAGGAGTTGCTTATGGCGGCGCAGCATTTGCTTAGCGAGGACAAGAGAGCGTTGGCGCCAACCATGTTTGAGACCAGAGTCAGGCCCTACCAGACCATTCCTGGCCGGATGCACCCGGTGATGACAATGAGAGGCGGCGGCGGGTACGTGTTGTGGGCAACAAAGGTTATTCCGCAAGAAGGAATCATTGCTGTGGGCAAGGGCATGTCAAAGAGACTCAAGGACAGTACCCCACAAAGCAGAGAACAAACTCCGATAGAGACAGAGACCGACGACATTACTGTCGATGAGAACTGATGTGTGAGAGCTAATGTAAAAGAGCTCATGTGTAAATCATTTCATTGGGCATAGGGGTACACAAAAGTACACAATTCTTTAAACGTTTCGAATTTGGTGTTGCTCTTCCAACCAACAGAACACCTCACCTTATTGGCCGAGTCCGTTATGTAGCCAACGTTCCACTCGTGGTGCCGCAAGCAGTCCCACACGAAATCGGCCTGGTCCTTATATCCCACCTCAAACACAAATGCACTAGCCCGCGACGGCAACACCACATTTTTGAGTATGTTGTAGTAGAAATCGCCGTCTCCCACCAATGCCAATTTTGGTTCGTGTAGCTTCACCGACTTTTCCGGGCCATCGAGCCGTAGGGGGAGGACATAGTCGTCAATTGGTATATAGGGCGGATTGGCAGTCACCATATCGACGTGCTCGATGCCCAACCTCTGAAGCACCTGCGAGTCAAACACGTCGCCATGGTGGAATGAAACGTTGGCATCCATGCTGGGGTGCTTCAGCTTGTAATCTTCCAAGTTCTCAGAGGCCAACGCAATGGCTTTCCCGGAAACATCAAACGCGTGGGTATGGACCTTGAACCCCTGCTTCAGAAGTTCATGCGAAAGTAGCAAAGGTATACACCCCGTGCCCGTACAGGCATCAAGGATCAGAATGTGTTCAAGCTGCATGTCACCCAAGCAGTGTGCTAGCTTTATGCACCACTCCTCGGTCTCCCACCTCGGTATCAATACCCCCCTTTTGCATATTATACTCAAGTCTCCAAAGGGCTGGGTGCCGAGAATATATTGTAATGGCACTAATTGAGCCCGCTGGCGGACGGCATCGACCCATTCTTGTTTCGGCAACTCCCTTTTTATCCACGTGAGTTCCAATTGTGCCTGTCTCAAATCCTTGGTGGCGTTGAGCATGGGGGGCAACAAGGGGGAAATCCGCCTAGCTTGCCTCACTAGTGTTGGACTAACGCGCGGCATTTTCAAGGGGAAGGGGATGGGTGGGTAAAAGATGATGGAGGGCTGATGGGGAAACCTGGAGAGGGGGGGGAGACAAAAAAACAAGAAACAAGAAAACGAGCATCTACAGCCACACGCCTTTCGCTATTGATGCCAAGCAAGTCGTGCTCAGAAAGGGGGATGCCCGAACTCGGATTACTTGTTCTATGGCAAGCCACAAATTAAGGTGACCCAAGTCCGGAGTCGTCTTTACCCAGAGCTTGCCCACAAAGTGCTGTTGTCCTCAAACCAGTCTTTGTTGTCTTGTGTCGCTGCCCTGCCATTACAGCCATATGGATCTGGAATGAGAACTATGAAACCACCATCTAAGTTTGAAGATTTCCCAATCCGCGTATGTCCATCCTAGCCGGACTGCCTACTACACCCCACACACCCCACCCCCCTCACCGCAGTTATCGCAGTTATCGCAGACCCCTTATCTTGTTTACATCCCATTTCAATATCTTGGCGACGAGGTAAAAAAGATGCAAATTACCCCCGTCTGCCCTTCCCCTCCTCCCATCCATAGCTGCCATGTCCTTCACAAATGACTACTTCAAATTGGTCATTTTGGACCACCACAACTACCACTCTACAATTTCGCTGGATCACACTATTGAAAACACCTGGAACTACTTCCGCTTGTTGATGCCGCAATTGACCCCGGAGTCGCTTGTAGATATCATTCAAAATGAAACTGCTATACGCGAACGTAGCAGCACTATGGCGAGCTACCATGCGCTCATTGACTATTGTGCCAAGGCATGTACTCCCGGCACCAGCCTCAAAGGCATTATTGATTTGTTTACCCACTTTTGCCATCTCTTTTACCCGCAAGAGTTGGCCACCCAGGAGGAGTTTTTGGAACAGGTTGAGTATTTTGCCTCCAAGCAAGAAGCTGCCGGTGACGATAATGCCACCGAGGAGGAACAGACCGAAAACTTGCTCCGAGCATTCCGCCGGTACTCGTACAACAACATCTACTGCTTTGGCGAGATAAACTTGGTTGCAGGCGGCGGCGTGACCACGGTGTCACTCACTGGCAAGCTCACGGGCACCGATTTCCTTGACCCGTTGGTGATTTCATCCCTCACCACCAGCGGGTTCAACTACTTCCCCTCCGGGTTGGTTAACCCGTTCCAGTTGTACATCTACCTCCTTCGGATAAACTTACAGTTCAAGCTCCAGCAGAGAAAGGTGTTGCTACTTATGCCCAACAACTGCTCGGTGGTGGAGGACAACCTCAGCAACATTGAATTGTACTACGTTGACAAGCACGGCATCAAGTACTATACGCAGCCGGGTATCAAGTTCCCCGCCGACTGCGGGTTGAAGCTGTGGGTACAGAACCAGCTCATGCTGCGTCTAGCCCAAGGCGCCGAGCTGGTGCCCGAGCTGGTGCCCGAGTTGGTGCCCGAGTTGGTGCCCAACTTGATCCGCCAATTCAAGTCAATCACCACCGAGCTTCGGTTGGACCCAACCCTTTCGTACTTTAACTCGGTGAACCAGCGCGCGTGCCAATTTACTAGCACTGTGAACAAAGTGTATGTTTCGGATCCACGAGTCACCTATGTGAACGGGAAATACATTCTTGATGGTATACTTGGTCCCGGAACCATTACCGATTACCACTACAAAATCAAAGACATGTACACGATATTGACCCATCTCCGCCTGTACAACCAGACAGACCCGCTCGAAATGAGCATTGAGGATGATGTGAATAAAGGTGGGAAAGTTAATGCTCCCAATCTGGAGGACTTTCCGACCTGGAATTTAGAGAGATAAAAAGAGGTTCCAATACGGTTCATTTTATATACAAGAACTATAACCCCTTTCTGACATAGTACATATAAGATCTTTCATGCACGTGCTCAGGGGATGGGGTGATGACTTCCGAGTGGCCAGGTCTGGCCACGGGGTCTCTCAAGTACACCGCATGGCAGGTGTCGAAAGATATTTCAATGTGGTGGGGCAACACGGCAAAGGCACCGAGAAACCCACGGGGGAACCACGGGGTAAAGTAGCTCTTGGATGGGTCTTGGCGGCCATAGAGTCCCGTTTGCCACGGCAAAGCGGGCACATTCAGCTCGTCTTCGAGAACATCCGCCTTTTTGACAAGGGCAATCTTGCCGTACTTTTCAACATCAGCGGGGTCAACCAACCGGGCGGCCTTGGAAAGCTTCTCAAACTCACGACGTATTCTCGTCCACTCGCTCTTTTGCAATTCGTTCAAGGTGGTGTTGATCGACCGAAACAATATCCTCTCCTTGTCGGTTCTTTCAGTGTCTCTTGCAAGAAACGTTGCCACGTCTTGGGCACCAAACGCGGTCAAAATGGGAGCGGCGGCGTCCAGCAATTGCTGGTACACTTGCAAGCATTTGGCGGCTTCGCGTTCACCGTAGCTCGAAAAGATGGCAGCGGTGGCAACCTCCTCCCCTTCGGGCGCAAGCTTGGCCACACGCTCCAAAATGTCCTTCAAAATAGACTCCTTGGTGACACTATCCTGTTGCTGCTTCATCTTGGCCTTTCCCTCTTCAATCTCGTGCAGGTGCTTCTCTGCCTGTTTGGAGTGTTCAATCGTGTTCAACGTTTCTGCCTCCTTCAATCTCGCCTGAATGGCCAGCTCGGGGTCAGTCTTGTACTTTTGCACAAACTTGTTCCAGCGCACAATCTCGGCATTGTCAACCTTGACGGCTTTACCCACGCTTGGCTTGGCCTTGCCCATGGCGTAGAGCACCTTTTCTGGGGCTACGCTAAACACGTCCCCGGATTGTAAAGGGTAAAAGGGGTATTTGATCACCACGCCATTCACCTTGACATCGCCGTTAAGGATAAACTGTCTAGCTTGCTTGAGCGACGATGCAAACATGGCCCGGAAAAGGGCAACTTCCAACCTCTTTTCAAGCTGGGCAAAAGTTTGCAAAACCATTGGCGTGGGCTCAACATTACCTCGAAGGGCGGCATCCAACTGCGACACCGAGCTCAACTTGGAGTCAAACATGGCCTTGAATTGCTTCTCCCGTATATTTGCACCGTGGTAGGCTCGCGTTTCCTGTTTGGCGTACCACTTTTGTTGGAAGTTTGTCTTGCCAGCATATTTCAATGGCTCTTTCTTGTACAAGTTGAACAAGTTGTACTTGTTCATGGACATGCGCACGCGGCCCTTTGCCAAGGAATGTATCCTGTCACCCTGTCTAGGCATGGTCGTTGGAGTGTCTCGAGGGTGGGTTGTCTACCTGGCTGTGGTTAATGAAAATTTTTTTTTTATATTTGGATTTGGCTTTGGTTCTGTCACGTGAGCTACTTCAAATTGCTCAAAGAAAAACAACAGCTCTGGCAACACAACACACAACAACGCCAGGAAGGAATCAACAAATGGCAGAGACCACGACACCCAGGCAATGGTCGTTGGAAAACGAGATCAAGTTCTTTGGATTGATCTGTGATAATAAGCCTGCAGGGGAAAAACGGAGTGAAAACATGGCAATCATTGTGAAGAGCCTCAACAGTGGTTTGGGTGAAGGAGAACCACCATTCACGGCAGTTGACGCATGGAGGAAATTGGAGACGCTTTATGATTTGCAAAAGATTGACGCCATTGAGGATAGTGATAAGGATAAAACAAGCACC
Source organism: Zhuliangozyma parablackwelliae (assembly GCA_030585045.1). Lineage (NCBI taxonomy): Eukaryota > Fungi > Ascomycota > Pichiomycetes > Serinales > Debaryomycetaceae > Zhuliangozyma > Zhuliangozyma parablackwelliae. The sequence continues at coordinate 13,769 of JAJMCF010001842.1, read as the reverse complement.
AGTAATTCTGAAGATGACGACGAAAGGGGAGAACTACAGCAGAGGGGTTCAGAATCAGGATCGAGCTCGCCTGGTGAAGGGGATAAGGACAAAGAAGCGGACGATGGAGGTGTAAAGGAAGAGGTTACCGCTGAAGCTAGTCTCGAAAAGCCCAAGCGGCGAGAGCCGAACGCAAGGCGTCAATTGCGCAGAAGGGGCGGCGGTGGCAACGAAGATGCAACAAGCGAGGGTGACGGGCAAGCGCAAGGGCAAGCAGGAGGAGAAACTGAAGCTAAACTGGAAGTGAGGTTGAAGGATGAGAGTAGCACAAAGGATAGGCTAGAAAACACCTCCGACGCCAGAGAGATTGTTGTGGTGGAGAAAGAAGAAACCGACAAGAAAGTGACAAGAGGGGTGGATGATGAGGAGGAAGAAGAAGAAGAGGAAGAGGAAGATGAAGATGAAGATGAAGAGGAAGAGGAAGAGGACGAGCAGGAGGAGGAAGAGGAAGGCGAGCAGGAAGGCGAGCAAGAAGATGAGGATGATTCACTGGAACTGGAAGAGGAGGAACAAGGCCAATCTGGAGAATATAAAGAATCAGACAAAAAACAGCCGCCAAAGAGAGCTAGAGGAAGGCAGACAAGGACCCCCAAGCAAGAAGAAACGCAAACACCAGCCTCCAAAAAGAGAACAAGATCAACAGTCAAGATTGACGAGCCTGAAGAGACACCTACTCCATCAAAGAAGAAGGCAAAGGCTGCCGTACCAACATCACCGAAACAACAAGGCCGAAGAAGAACAAGGTCTGATGTTAATATCGAGGTGCAGGACAACGAGGAAGAGGAACATGAACAAGAGCAGGAGAAGGAACAGGAACAGGAACAGGAACAGGAACAGGAACAGGAGGAGGAAGAGATAAGCAAGCCCGCCACGAGAAGAACCACCAGAGCCGCCGAAGCAAAGGTGCCGCCTGTAAGAAGAAGCGGAAGGAAAAAGTAGACCCCCCCCCCCCCATATATATGACGAGTAGCACGATCAAAAAGTTTTTTTTTCTTTGTTGTTCTTTCCTCTCTCTCTTCAATGGCTTTACATCGTTGAAAGCAGATCATCCACATCCCCACAGCAAATGATCTGGGTCATTGGCCGACGACGCCTAGCGAGCGCGCTCCGTACAAGACTGGTATGCTTTAGGCATCTCACCACCCCCTCGGCCCTGCTCCGAAACAAAAAGAAAACAGTCGCAAGCGCAGTGCCAGACTGGGATCGAGGTGGCCGAACCCAAAGCAACGAATTGTCCCCACTATACGCGTCGATGAAACGGCTAATGGAGCTAAACACCAATTGCGTGTGTCTCATCCAAGTGGGTAGTTTCTACGAGCTCTATTTTGAGCAGGCTGAAGAGTATGGGCCCAAACTAGGCTTGAAAGTCGCCATCAGAAAGACAAGCAACTATAGCATCCCCATGTCGGGCTTCCCCACGTCCCAGTTGAAGAAGTTTGTTGAGATGTTGGTGCATGACCACGGCGTCAATGTTGCGATTATTGACCAAAGCCTGGGTGACGAGAAAACTCTTGATAACCTCAAGCACCGAAAGATATCGAGGATCGTGTCGCCCGGGACATTGGTCACGGAGTCGTTTTTAAACTATAGCCAAAACAACTACCTCGTGGCGATTTCGTTCCCGCAGAACTTGGTAAAGTTGCCCCCTGATCCCGATATGCCGGTGGGGTTGGCGTGGATGGACGTTTCCATCGGTGAGTCCTACGTCCAGCACACAACGTTGGGAGACTTGGTGGCGGACATATCGCGGATCAACCCCAGCGAGATATTGATGACGGGAGGGTTGAAGGATGCACATCTCCACACGGGGAAGTGGTACCCGCCGTTGCAAGAGTTGAGACGATACTTTGTCAGGTACCACTCCACGCAGTACAAGGACTTGAAACTCCAGTTCAAGTCCAACATTCAACGGGTGCGAAAGGCATTGGAAACGTTTAGCGTCCGCGAACAAGCGGCGTTGAATATGGTGTTGTCGTATGTCAGTGAGAACTTGCCCGAGTCCAACCTTTCTCTTGAATTGCCCACGCAATACCTCAACGAGAACTGTCTCCAAATGGACGCCCGAACGAGGGAAGCGTTGGAATTGACCGAGCGAGCAGCAACTGGCAGAACTTCAGCCGTGGGGTCTTTGTTCACGACCATAAAGAGGACCGTGACCCCCTCGGGCACGCGGATGTTGACGCAATGGATCAAGTCGCCCGTTTTGGACATTGGCGAGATCCAGAATAGGCAGGCATATGTCAGGATGTTTGTCAGCAACAGTTACTTGACCATGGTGTTGCGGAGACAGCTGCTGCAGATTGGGGATTTCATCAGGTTTTCCCAGCGGCTTTCGGTGGGAAACAATGACGTTGCTGACAATCTAGTTGCCACCGCCGATGGCTTGACGCGGTTGAAAAAGTTGGAGGAGTTTCTCGAGGAAGAATGGGAAAAGAACAAGGACGGTCTCGGCCAGCTACTGGTGTTTTTGGACACGTTTAAAGTGCCCGTGGCTATTGCGGATGAGATCTACGACACGATTCACATTGACGAAATGCCAGTGGCGGAGGAGGTGGGGGAGGAGGTGGTGGTTGAAAAGGTAGAGGAGGAGGTTCAGACTGAGGGCCGCCGTCAGAGCTTGGTGGACACGGGATCCTATGCAAACAGCGAGTTGGACAAGTATAGAGTAAAGCAAGAAGAGGAAAAGACAGCTGCCAGGTTCTTTTCGGTGCGGAGAGACTACAACCAAACCTTGGTCGAATTGCACAACGAGCTAGACGTTTTGCTTAGCACAGAGAAGGATTTGATTACGGCACTCAAGACCCAGCTCAGCTCAATTGACGACAAATTCGACATTGTCGCGAAACAGCAGCAAGGGAGGTACTTTAACGTGATTCACATTTCCGGCAGGGCCAAGGCCATTAGCGCGGCATACGACGCATTGCACAAGGATGTGCGACACAAAACGAGCAAGGCCATATTGTACAAGCCCCAAGACTGGAGCGAGCTCCAGCACAAGATTGACGAAAAGAAGCAAGCCATCCTTGCCGTTGAAAAACTGGTGATTGAAACACTCCGGGGTAAAGTCATTGACCGGATCCCCGAAATCAGGGCCATTGCCAAGCAAGTTGACTTTCTCGACGTTGCCGCCTCGTTTGCGGTGCTCGCCAAGGAGAACAACTGGGTGTGTCCCAAGGTCATCAAGTCGCCGCACATGACCATCGAATCGGGCCGCCACGTGGTTGTCGAGTCCAGTCTCAAGGCCGCGGGGAACATGTTTACGCCCAATGGCTTGGACTTGGGTAGGAGCAGCACCAGCAGCGGTAGACTCTGGGTGATATCGGGGCCCAACATGGGCGGTAAAAGCACATACTTGAGACAGACGGCGTTGATGGCGATACTTGCGCAGATCGGGTCGTACGTGCCGGCCGAGAAGGCGACGGTGGGGATTGTCGATCGGATATTTACCCGTATTGGCGCATCAGACGACTTGTTTAACGACTTGAGCACATTTATGGTGGAGATGGTTGAGACGAGCAATATCTTGCACAACGCCACGCCGAGATCGTTGGCCATTGTCGACGAAATCGGTCGTGGGACTAGTGGGAAGGAGGGGCTCGCGATTGCGTATGCAACGTTGGTCAACCTATTGGCCGTGAATCGTTGCCGGACGCTATTTGCCACTCATTTCGGCATGGAGTTGCAGGAATTGTTGAAGCAAAACAACATTGATCAAAAGGACTTGAGATACTATAGAACCAGGGTGATGGCACACGCTGACGGAGAGCTAAAGATCGACCATACCCTCGAACCCGGCATAAGCAAACAGTCGCACGCGTTGGAGGTGGCAGAAAAGGCGGGGTTTCCAAAAGTTGCATTGAACGTAGCCAGAAATGTATTGGCTGCGATGGAGAGTAGATTATAGAATGGCATATGACACAAATATTTATCTCTACTGTTGTGGTGGAGGTAGTTGAGGTTGCGGTTGCGGTTGCGGTTGCGGTTGCGGTTGCGGTTGCGGTTGCGGGTATTGGCTGTTTTGGTTGCTCTGGCTGTTTTGGCTGTTTTGTATAATTTGGTTGTTTTGATTCATCTGCTGGAAGAGCAACTGCTGTAAACGTTGTAGTTGCTCTGGGTAT
>JAJMCF010001841.1:4396-21840 GCA_030585045.1 Zhuliangozyma parablackwelliae | reverse complement strand
GAGGGGCTTTGGGTGAATAAACGCTTTTGCGGGCAGTTGTGCTGCTCTAGCGTCCGATGGTTCGAGCAATATGTTTCTTTGCAGAATTCACACACAAAGGGAAGAAAGTCCAACTGGTTGCAGTAATGGCAGTTCTTGCCAATGTCCATGATACCCTGTTCCTTAGTGGGGGCTTGCGACTTGTCGATAAAAAGATTAGCGACGGACGACATGTTGGAAGGGGGGGGGGGGGGGAAGGAAGTTGATTGAAATTTGTGTGTAGCTAGCAGAATGGGGTAGACGACTCGAAGACGTCGGCGGTGGTACTTATAGGCGGGAGCGTGGAGGCCAGTGGGTGGCGGTGGCAAGAGGGAATAAGTAATCAATGTCGTATTTTTTTCTCTCTCTCCCTCCCTCTCTTTCAAGACACTTCAAAAAAAAAAAAAAAAAAAGACTCCAAAACTCTCTTCACGCATCGGCAAAAGACTCCCCCCCCAGCCACATACACCAGAGATAATCGCCATGTCGTACGACTTGAACGTGCCGTGGCCAGTGAACGACTACGCGGCAAAGCCGACGCTGCAGCAGCTCACCAACTTGAAGAATACTATCATTACAAACTACACCTTGGGTATAACGCACCAAGTCATCAACTATTCCATCCTAGAAAGCGTCAAGATCCCACTAAACTCCCCCAGCGACATCAACCCAATCCCCATTTCTCAGCTCACAAACGAACTATCCGCCCAGTTTGGGAAATTGCGCTTGTTCTCCCGGTTGACTTTGGTGGTGAACGACCCCGCCAAACTCCAAGGCTTGACCAAGGTGCAGAACCAGTTTGACATAATCGCTATCCAACCCCTCAACGAGAAGGCGCTCCAACTAGCCATTCTCAACCTCGACATTGATCTAATCTCCCTAAATCTTGCCTCCAAGCTTCCATTCTTTCTCAAGTTCAAAACCGTGGGCACGGGAGTGGACAAGGGCATCAAGTTTGAAATATGCTACAGCGCCCTTGTCTCGGGCGCAGCAGCAGCAGTAGCAGGGTACGCCAACGACGTGAATGTGAACCTCACCAAAAAGAACTTTTTCAACAATGTGCTCCAGCTAATCAGGGCGTCCAGGTCGCGAGGATTGGTGGTGTCTTCGGGGGCGCAGAACCCGCTACAGGTGAGGAACTCCTCTGACGTGTTGATATTGTTGAAGACATTGGGGTTGGACAGAAGTAGGGCTAAAGCGTGTGTCACCACCAACTCAGAGCGGGTATTGGTGAATGGCAGAATGAGGACCAAGTCGTTTAGACAGACCATTGCGGTGGAGAATTTGCTCGAGGTGGCAGACGGGAACAAGCTGGGGGCGAATATCCTCAAGAAGAAGGCCGAAGATACTTTTAGTGGCCAGGTGTTGAAAAAGAGAAAGCTATGATACGTAATGCCATAAGAATCGTAATCGTAATATAATGCCTAGTTGAATAGAGACGACTTTATAGACCGGATGTTGCTTGATGATTTGTCGTGGGGCTTGCTGGGTTCGGGCTTGCTGGGCTCAGACTTGCTGGGCTCGGACTTGCTGGGCTCGGACTTGCTGGGTTCAAGCTTCTTGGTCTTGTTTCCCTGTGGCGATGGGAATGGTGGTTTTCTCTTTTTTTGAAGGAATACCGACGGCTGGGGTCTCTTTCGGCGTAGTGGGTCTGCACTCCCGTTTGGGGGTGGACCCGCCACTTGTGGTGGGGCTATTTCCTCCTTCCTTGACGACGGTGGTGCCGGCATGGCTCTCAAAACCGGTGGTTCGGGCGCGATAGTTGGTCCAATGGTCCTTCGTATAGGTGGCTTTACAGACAGCAGCAAAAACCTCTCTCTTTCTCTCTTGGTCTCCTTCATCTTGAAGGCATAAAACGGATCATATGGCCTGATAACCGGAGACTTTCCAAACATCTTACCTCGGTGGCGAAGGTCCTTTATGGCTTTGCCGATAATTGTATTCTTGTGGGACGGCAACTGTTTGGCAAAACCGCCGCCTCCGTAGTGGTGCACTGGCCGTCTTCGTATCGAAGGGTCGCGCAACACTTCGTTCACCGCAACAACTTTGTTTCTGGACTTTTCCTCCTTCAATGACTGGTTGATATGGCGTAGTCTCTTGGCGCTGTCCTGTCGAAGCAACTCTCGGTCGTCGTGGTACTTGTAGTAAAGTGTCTTGTACGGCATGGCCTGGTTCAGCAACGGGTCTATTTTTATGGGACGGTCAGGAAAGTCCTTTGATGCGAGAGCCTCCCAGAGATCATCCGAGAATGGCATTAGCTGAGGCGACTTGTCTTCAAGCGAGCTGAGCTGTTTGGCAGACATGCTTGATAGTACAGGCTCTAGCAAGTGGTAGGGCGTGGTTCCAACATCCTGGACAAGCAGTATGTGTTTCCGTATAGATTGTATCGATAGGTGGACTAGCGTGGAAAGACCACTTCGTTTCCTTGTGTGGCCTGGGCAAGCGTTCATTGGCTGAGTCGTCTCTTTCTTGATGTCTCAACAGACTTTTTTTTCTTGATGCATTAAAAGACACACACGGCTATGGAAACACTCACACACACACACACACACACACACACACAGGTCAAAAAGGTGGGTGACAAAAACAGTTGACAATGGATCGGCAGCGGCGCTCGAGGGTACAGCGACACCTCTGTATGTCTAAAGGAGATAAGGATATAGTGTTGCTACCAGATGTATCCAGTGACAGTTTTCTCTTCAATCCCCTCCCCCACACCCATTGCATGATACCCCCAAAAGCGCATCTTGCATGGGACAAAGACTTGTCAGGAGCCAGGCTGTACCCATCTCTCCGGCCCGTCATAATCGCGGAAGGTAGGTTTTCCTAGATATTCTTGCAAAGCTTACTACTCCAAGCTGCGGCGGGTATAAGCGGCGTTGGATGTAGCGTCGGGCGCAATAACCCTCGCGGCTGTCGGATGTAAAAACCGAAACGGCACAAAATTTTCTCTTTTCTTCTTCTTCCTTTTTCTTTTTTCTTTTTTTTCTATAGGGCAATCTTCCTCACGGGGGGATACTCACCCCATTAAGTAAAACTGACTAATCAAAACCACCATCTACCCTTTTTCTCTTTTCTCTGTTCTCTCTCCCACTCCAGCGTGTCCATATAGAGTATACAAACACCCAGTAGTCGCTATCTCTCGTCTACTAGTGTCACCCCCCACCCCCACCACTACACACGCAAATAACCTTTCCGAAGCGGCACCAACATCCCACCCGCTTTTCCCACATAAGCAGGCAAACACCAAAAAAAAAAAAAAGGGAGAGTGAGAAACGAAGCACCATGTTTAGCAAGTTAAAGACAAAAGCCACCGCTTTATCATCGCCATTATCGTCCACCGACTCGTCCATTAACGAAAAGTTTGCAGCCACTGCTGCTTCCGCCATTAGATATGCCCCCTTCACTGACCCTGCCCCCGAGTCCCACATTCCGCAGGAACCCACCCTCGATGACGACCAGAGGACAAAGTACTTGCACGCGTTGAAACATTTCCAGCAGGAGGACTTGGTAGTTGGCGTCAGCGAAGACTCGCACAAAAGGAAACAGACCGAGTTGTTTAGACCCTTGACCCCGGCCGAAAAGTCTTGGCTCACACGCGAATGCTTTTTGAGGTACTTGCGGGCCACCAAGTGGAACGAGGCCGAGGCCATAGACAGAATAGAGCTCACGCTTTCCTGGAGACGCGAGTTTGGTATCGGCGGCATTTTTGACGAGGAGAATGAAGTTAATGGCCAACTCTGCTCGGAAGAGAACGAAACTGGCAAGGAAGTGATTCTCGGCTACGATAACGATTCGCGGCCATGCTTGTATTTGAAGCCAGGGAGACAAAACACAAAGACAAGCCAGAGACAAGTGCAGCACTTGGTGTACATGTTGGAAAGGGTCATTGACTATATGCCCAGCGGCCAAGACTCGTTGGCGTTGTTGATTGATTTCAAGCCGCACCCAGTGGGAACCCAGGGCGGCAAGATCCCCCCCGTCGGCACCGGCAGACAGGTTTTGCACATCTTGCAAACGCACTACCCCGAGCGGTTGGGCAAGGCATTGTTGACCAACATCCCTTGGCTAGGATGGACGTTTTTAAAGATTATACACCCATTTATTGACCCCTTGACGAGAGAAAAGTTGGTGTTTGACCAGCCGTTTGAAAACTATGTGCCCAAAGAGCAGCTCGACAAGGATTTCAATGGCGCGGTGAATTTCGAGTACGAGCATGACAAGTACTGGCCCGAGATGGTTGCCATCAGCCAGGAAAAGAAGAAGAAATACTGGGAGAGATTTGAACTGTTTGGCAGTGTGGTTGGTCTCTCTGAGGTTGATTTGAGAGGCGAAGGAGAGCAGTTGACGCACCCAGTGGGACAGATCTAGACGTGGATTCGGGGGTGCAAGTGTACTACAAAGGTAGAGTTGTATACAAGCATATTGCCATTCTTTGCTAAGCATACAAAGGTAGAGTTGTATATACATGCATATTGCCATTATTTTCTAAGCATACAAAGTAGTTGTATATACATGCATATTGTCATTCTTTTCTATGCAAATGGGTTGGCGTTTTTCCTCTTTTCAACCAACCCGGTATCGACATCTATCATATTCTGCCAGTCTATAGGATACATCAACCCACCAGCACCGTTCTCGCTCTTGGCAAACACCACCCCCAAGTCATTCCTCGCGGTGCTCAAGTAATAATTGCTCCCGTCCCCCAACGATATAATCACCGCGCGCACTATATCGCCGGGCTTGAAACTCTCAATCACCTTGACCTTGTCGCGATCCGTCAGCCTGATATCCTGGCTCCTAATAACCCCGCGGAAGTTCTCGCCAATGTCGTGGATCTGCGCCGTGATGCTCGTGCTCTGCGACGTTGCCACCGCCTGGGGGTTGAACATGTGCTGCGACCCTCCACCGGGCGGGAGGGACGCATGGGCGGTGGCGCCATTGACACCGACGCCGGAGTCAGCGAGAACATTGCTGCCGCCTTCAAGGGAGATTATCTCGCAGTACACCTGCTTGGCCGACACCCGAGTGACTTTAACAAGCACAACGTCGTTCTCCCGGGGTAAATTTATCGAAATGTCGCTGTTCTGGCCCTCAGCCTTGCCATTGCCCTGACCCCCTCGAGGAACCACGCTCACTGAATAGGTCTTTGTTTCGGCGTCGTCCGTGTCCTGTGGCTGCTGTTGCTGCATGTGTACATGCCCAAGAACCGTCGCCACAACCACCGGTATGCGTTTCTTCAGCTCCCGCGCTTCAATCTCCGAGATGGTAGTTCCCCGACCAGGAATGTATTTCACTGGTCTGTTCCCGTCCGCCTCGTCGAGCTTATATGCTGGAGTTATGTATTGTCCTGGTACAACCACCGATGTCATTGTTGATGAGTTGAATATTTTTTTTTTTTCTTTCCCCCTTCTTCTCTTTGACCTTTTTCTGGTGAAACTAAACACCATGAGTTCTTCAGCAGCATACCCTGAATACGTCAATGGCGAGCCTCCCGTCTTGTCATTGCTCGACTACGACGCGGCGCCTTGGGCCGGTACCACGTGTATAGACCACAGAGACGGGCTTGGCTACCTTGTGGTGGTGACAGAAGACCCCTCCAAAACCATCGCCAGGATTGACAGCAAGGATAACGAAACGTTGGACAAGATCTTTGCCAGCGCCAAGGCTACACACTACGGCTGAAGCAGGCGGGAGAGGAGGGCAGAGAGAGAGAGAGGAAGACAGAGAGAGAGGGAGAGGGAGAGGGAGAGGGAGAGGGACGGGAAGGGAGGTAGCCAGAAAACAGCCCAACAAATAAATGCTATGTATATTAAAAGAATTGGGTGTAGCCTTTAGATTCAATGTGAACTTCCATTTCCGACTTGAAAGCATTAATCTCATCCTTGATCTGCTGCGCGAGGGCCGGAGTGAGCTGGTTGCATGTGGCAATGTCTGGGTGCCGGTCATACTCTTCGCCATTGTAAGTGTCATATAGAATGATGCGCGACGAGAATCTCACTCCCGATTTCGGTGGTGGTGGTGGTGGTGGTGGTGGTGGTGGTGGTGGGTGTGACACTAGTAGAGAACTAACACCCTCTTGCCTGATCCTGGGAGACGTTTTGGGTGATGCCATTGTTTTCCACCTATTGCTAATGATCGAGCCGAGCGAGCGTGGCGACGAGTTGGCCGACGATTGGTCCGAAATCGATGGAATCTTGTTATGGGTGAATTTGCGCGGTGGCTGCGCTAACGATCTTAGCGCCGATGCTTGTGAGGGCGGTGCCGGGGGCGGCGACATTCTCTTGGGTATCCGGTTCTCCTTCTCGTTGAACAACTCTTCCCTTTCTTTATAATCTTCTTCATCATCATCCTCCTCCTCTGAGGAGCTACCAAACCCGCCTCCAACAGACGAGGATTCGTCTTCGTTGTACGATATGGTAAACGATTGGTGCGAGTCTGAGCTTCGCATGGTATGCTGAGCGATCTTGCTCGAGAACGAAGGCGCACCGAGACCCTTGAACGACATGGAAATTGGACGGTTGTTGGAGGTGGATTTTCCGTCCCTGTATGCGTTGTCGAGGATAGGACTGCTTGAAATAATCTCTTCGGTTCCTTCGTCACCCAGACTCTTTTCCTCCACACTGTCTTTGAACTCGTCCACCACTTCAATGCTGGTCTTGGGCGACCCTTGGGTCGCCCTCATCGAGAGCGGCGATGGCGATGGCGTTCTCGACTCGACTAAAATCGGCGTGACGTCAGGCTGCACTTCTGGCGACGAGTAATTTTCCACAACAATGGCTGGGGATGCTGTGTCAACAAACTCTTTGGTCGTATCTCCTTGTTCATCGGCTTCAGCAGTCAACCTGTCGATACTTTCAATGTCAAACCTTGCAACCAATGGCAAATCCTGCTGCTGCCCCTGCTGCTGCTGCCCATCCTGTTGTTCTCTCTCCCTCCTTGGTGTCGACTGGGATGGCGAGTATGAAAAGTTCAAGTTGTCGACATCAATAAAGTCACTAAACTCCATGAAATCATCAATCGTGGTATCCTGGTCAATGCCTCTAGACGATACATTCCCATCAATCGAGCTCATTGTCAATTCGTGATTAACGCTTCTCCGGCTTGACGAGTTCTTCAAAATAGAGTTTGAGCGCGTAATGCCGGTCGTGTTGGGAGACGAGATTGGTCCGTCGTAATGCACGACATTTTCGTTGCTCCCGCTATAATTCACAAACGACGACCGTTTAGACTCCTTGACTGAGCGCATAGAGCGTGACCGCTCAAGCGAAACAATGCTTTCGACTTCGTGGGCATCGAGTGTCTTGGGGAAAAGAACCTCTCCGAGAAGTGGCTGGCTATCAGCGTGTCCCCTCTGTGGCCGGGTGGGCGTGTGCACCGGTGATGGTGGGCGGACGTGCACGCGTGGCGAGGGCGAGGGTGAGGGTGCATAGTCGACCTTGAAAGGAGACCCCATATTTGAAGGCTCAAGCAAGTTGGGTGCAAGGGACATTTCTTCGCCGTATAGTCCACGCGAGGTGATCTTCTTGGGCGGGTTAACCAAAAGGTTCTCGGTGTCATATTCGTCATTTTCGGAGAAAGACAATCTATGTGCACTCTCCACGGTTCCCATCTCCTCTTCCTCGTCCTTGTCCTCTTCCTTGTCTTCATCCTTATTGTTGTCCTCTTCCTTATTGTTGTCCTCTTCCTTACTGTCCTCATCATCCCCATTCTCTTGAGCATCATAGAAAGATCCTATGCTGTCTTCGTTGATTTCGCGGATAAAGTTGCCACTCAACCGGTGTTCTGTTCTATCAGTCGTGCTCTCGACACTTGTTCTTTGCGCCGGCTGCGATGGCGTAGATGCATGCTCAGCAGCAACAGCAGGGTACTTGGCTTCCTCTTCCTCTTCCTCTTCAGCTTCATTCCTCACTTCCAATCTCGTCAAGTTGTCCGACGACTTGGTCTTTTTGAATACACTCATGAATGAGCTCGTCGGTCTGCCGGAACCAATCTTTTTTGTGCTCTCCTCGTACATGGGGATATTGGGCGTGGAGTAGGTTCTCAGCGGCATCTTCTTCTCAACTGGTGGGTGCGCGGCTTGCTCAGTGGTGTTGTTCAACGAGTGCTGCTTCGACATTGATTTAAACATTGACTTGAAGCTAAACTTCTTCTTTCCCGCACTTTCAGGCGCCTTCTTTGCAGTGGACGACTGTGGAGGAGCTGGAACTGGCGGGTAAGACTGACCAAGCTTGCTGAAGTCATCCATGGTGCTGCTCCTCCTATGCACCAGCTTGTTCGACTCGTCAACTAAAGCAGCAGACGACTTTTTAAAGTTTAGTGAAAATGTAGAGTTTGATCTGACGTGTGGCGATTTCCTAGGCGATGCCGGTGCACGCGTAGGCTGTGGAGGGGTTGGTTCGTCCAAGACCGACAACATGCTCTGGAAGCCGTTTTTCGTTGTGCCTGGTGTGGGTACTGCAGATCCCGATGCAGATCTTGGCAGAAATGCCGGTGCTGGTGCCTTGGGGGTTTGTGACAGTGGCAGTGGTCCATTTAGCGAGTGTGTTTGTGGGTGGGTTGTCATCAAGAAGGGGGTAGGGGTGCTATAGTATGCTGAGGGTGTGCCGGAAGTAGTGGTATTCACATTTGTGCTGGGCGGTAAATTATTTGGTGAAAATGTCGGCTTAGACAAGGGCGGTGGGTGTGGCAACTCCTCCTCCTGAGCAATGTCGGCGCCCATTGTTTTTTCTGTGTAGTAATTGGTGGTGATTGGTTTGCTAGCAAGTGGCTGTTGTACCTTTTGGTTGATGTCGCCACTACCACTGCTGTTGCTGTTGCTGTTGCCGTTACTGTTGCCGTTACTGTCGCTGCTCTTGCTGTTGCTGTTGCTGGCGTATGTGGGCAACTTGATGTAGCGCGGTGGTGTTACATTCAGGGTGGAAAATTTCTCACTTTTCGGGGGCACGGGCGGAAGGGGGTGGGTGTCGCTTTGCACAGTTTCGTCGCTGGCGCTGCTGCCAATCGACTCAATCAACGTGTCTTCTTTGTCAACCACCTCAGACACCTCAACCACCTTTAATTGCGGAGACTGCGACAAGTGCGGCGTAAAGTTTTGAAACGTTGGGGGCTGGCCCAAAATCGGCGTGTCGTCGGTGCTATACCCGCTCTCGTCAACGGTGGTGACAGATTGTGCCCCTGCTTCTGTAGACCGGCTCGTGCGCTTCGATATGCTTCCCGGCAACGTATCGCGTGCCGTTTCAAAGGTGTTTACCGATTGGCTGTGGTTGTTGTAATCGGTCTCTTCTTCTTCCTCCTCCTCCAATATAGGACGGCTCGTTACAACTTTGCTCTTTTCCTTGAGGATACTCTCCAACTGCTTTAATGAAGGGGACACCTTCATGAACGACGTCTTTGTGCTTGCCACCGAGTCTTTGAGTGTACGATTCGACTCGGAACGCTTGATTTGTACCGAGTTGCGCACATTGGTGACATGGCTGGTGAAATTGCTGCTGCTGGGTGCCGAGTAGAACGTGTCTTCCGAAAAGAAGTCGTCGAAGTTTGGGGCGTCGGTGAAAAATGGATTGGGGGACAGCATCGTGGTGATGATGTTATGAGTACCTCCCTGCTGCTGGGTGAATCCTGTTGTGTTGTGCCAGATTGAAAGAAAAAAAAAAAAGGGTTGGTATTAGATGAAAGGTAACCGTGCACAAAGGTTGAAGTACAAATAAAAAACACACGCGGCGCAACTAGACTGGGTGGTTAAGTATGCTATGGGATATTCGACGATTGGGAGTAAAGATGATTGTCCCGTTGGGATACGGTTGTCCTTTTTTTTCAATTTCCTTTCTTTCGTGTCACCAATATAATTAAACTCGATTAGGAAGGAATTGCCACAAGAAAGAGATTTTTCTTTACAGAGAGCAGGGGGGGAAACAACTTCGCGTTTGGATTAGTGCCAAGGGGGAAAGGGGGGAGAAGAGATATACAACACAGCAATGCACAATATATATATATGGAGAGAGAGAGATTAGCGTTTGTGGGTGCCGTTCTCCCCACCGTTTGTCTACGGTACCTGGTTGTGCCCTCCTTTCGTGTTTCAAACACGCAATGTCAAAACATTTGTGCGACGCGTCGAAAGCATCCTGCGTTCGAACCTGGAGCAATTCTATTACGTTAACAACAACAACAACAACAACAACAACAACAACAACTGCTCTACATAATAATGCAGTCCTTCCCCTTTTTAATCTTACTGAACCTGTGCTTGCGCGGCTTGTGATGCAGAAATGGGGAAGCAGGGGCGGTTAGTGGCACGTCTTTGATTGACTCGTGAATGTTGCTCAACGAGGTCGTTGCCGTTGAAACGCTCCTGCTCTCATCAACACTATGCATATCGTCAGCAGTCCCGGCTCCACTCATTACGCTGTCGCCGTTTGTACTAGTCTTTGGCTGTAGGTGCAACGGGTGCGACTCTGTCTTGTGTAGCTTCAACACGGGGTCGATGCCAAACTGCAATATCGTGTTTGCGAGGTACAAGTACAACTTGATCCACAACATTTCCAACTCCTGGGTGAACCTCGTCCCAAGCCGCTCGTGGAACGTCTGCACAAATGCCTCGCCCATCAACTCAAAGTTTGGCGGGTCGATCCCTAGCACCCTAGAGTGCCGTTTCCCCAACGTTTCGAGGTATTCGTCCAACGTGGCCAAGTTTTCCAACTGCGAGATTGCAAGCGACAACACGCCGGCAAAACTCACCGCCTGGTGCTTGATCGAGGGGAATAGCTTTTCCAAGCTCGAGTTTTTCGACAAGAGGTTAAAGTAAAACTGGCGGCAAAAGAGACTCGACGCAATCGCCGAGTTGGAGTGCACCACCTGGCCAGGACCGGGGCCGGGGAACGCACCGGGCATGGGCATGTTTTCCTGCACATCTTCGTCAAGCAACATGGTGTTCCAGGTGTGCCTCACCATCTTGATCTCTTTGGGCGATAGTTCAAGCTGTACCCGATACTGGCTGGGCTTTTCGGGGATGTACGACTCGGTGGATACCCTCGTGTCGATCTTGATCAACTGGTAGCTGGAATGGATGTGGAAGGTGTTTTTGTAGTCAAGCACCGATTCCGTGCCCGCCGTTGCCAAACTACTAGTTGTGGACGACGCCGTTGAAGCTATGCTGTCGGTATCATTGAACTTTTGCCCCGCAATGCTTGGCCGTCTAAATGCAGTGTTGCTGCTAGCAGAGAAGGGGGTACTCGAGAGTGGGTGCCTGGGGTGTAGCATGAAGATGAGGAAGGTGAGGGAAAGATGATGAAAGATGGGGAAAGATGGGGAAAGCAGTGCTGTGGAAGGGGGCACTCTGCTGTGTATGTATATATATACTTTACTTTTATCGTGTGGGTGTTTTTGTGTCACTTGTATAACAGTGAGAACAAAGTAGTGTGAAAAATTTTTCTCAGCACCAACCCCCGGTTGAAGCGATGGCGCAGGACAAAGGAGGTAGTGGGTGTGTGAGCATAATGTGCGTGGCCCATTGCGATTGGGTGCTGGGGTGTATTACAACAGAGACGGTTTGTGGCACAAAGCTTCCTTTGCCCAATTGTCTGTCAATGCTCATAACAAATCACACCACCCAACGCCCAGCAAGTATACTGTTTCTATAGCCTAACCTAACCCCCGCTCCTATCCACTCCGCAAACAGCTAGGGCCCATTGCTTGCACTTCCCATTTCCCACTTCCCAAATCATACACCCAGGCTCGTTTAGGATACAAAGCCAAGGAGGAATCTCTTGTCTCTTGTCCCGATTGTTCTCTTTGTCTTATGCGATACCGTCGTCAAACCTGCAAAACACTAAACCGAACCCTCTCTCTATCCCACACCCCCTTTGATCCCATGCCACGGCACATCAACCCATTTTCTTCATATTATTATTATCCAATTTGCCCCAATGCGGGAATTGCGTCAAAGGGGGCACAAACTGAATTGCCTGATTCTTTAAACGACGGCGTTAAGGAGAGGGGGGGACTCTGCCATAACGCACCAGAGAGCCTTGGGGGCAGCTGTTGCGCGTCAATACTGTCGATCCACTATAGCCATGGGCTTTAGTAGATCTTGATTGAAATGCACAGTGCTCTGTTGGGGGCAGGAACATGTGAGGCTGTGGCATCTTGAGCAGAAGCTTCTCACCACTGTAGACCATCTGGGGTGACTACATGTTGCTTCTCTCTCTCTCCTTACATTCACTCACATTCACTCACATTCACTCACGACACACCACCTGGTACTGTGTGTCCAACATCATTTCCAACCCCATTGCACGACTTTTTTTTTCTTCTTCTATTCTCATCTCACGGCAATGCCACCACAACCGCTACTAGACCAAGTCAAGCTCAACCTAGTGCACTACAACCTATGGACCGGTGTCTCAGTCCACGGTGAGTTTATCTCAGGACACCCGCCGCAGAAACTAGTGTCAACCGACGCAGACAGGCAACTCGAGTGGATTGTACCGCAACGGTACTCGCAGTCAACAGTATCGGTGCACAAAGTCAACATGTGGTTTCTGGCAATTGCCCAGCTCAATGGAGACGCACGGCCAAAGAGAATCACCGTTGCAATTGCCAATGACGATGGCACGGTTGTGTACTACTTTATACACGACGGTATAGCCAAACCAAGACAGAATTGAAACAAAGAAAAAAATGTCTATAAATCTTTATTAACGTCTGCGGAATTGATAAAACTCATGTGGATCTTCCTGCTGCTGTCCATCATAATCTTCTTCTTCTTCTTCCTCCTCCTCCTCCTCCTCCTCCTCCTCCTCCTCGTATTCAGAATCGGTCACGTACCCGCTAACAACGCTCCGGTGGACCGATGCGTCATCGCACCTCAAACTCGATAGCGTGTGCGTACTCCCGTCCAAGGCGAGCTTGCTCCGAACAACACTCCTTGAAGAATTAAAGCTGCCCTCTCGGTGTATCTTGGCCGCATCGTCGTACTTGCCAACAGGCTCAAAGGGGTCCATGTGGTCGTCGGAAAGATTGGCATAGTGCTGGTCGCTGGCGCGGGCATGGTTGAACGAATGGTCCTCACTATCAGTCTCTTCGCTGGTTTCGAAAATCGCCGTGCTGTAGTATTGCAAGTCGGCATTCGACATAGTCCCCTCTTCGTTGGTGGCGGCAATGCTCCGCGATATGCGCCGTGGGAGATTCTTTTGGTAGTCATTCTGGCACAACTGGCCGAGCTTGTCAAACTCAATCATAAACTCGAGCAACTCCCTCTCGGTGATCAAGTCGGGGCCAAACCGACAGTGCTCGTAGATCTGGACCAATTTGGCCATGTCGGGATGGGTGCTGGCCAGGTTGTTCTGCACCTGTGTGGCAATATACTGCATAATCTCGGCAATGCTATAGTCAACCGGCAAGTTCTCGTCGCTAAAGATATTCTTGCCCGCCTGGAACTTGTCGCCAAGACTGAGTATGGCATCCTCGTACTGGATATTTGGCGGGAGGAGCGTGCCAGCGTTCCCGGGGCCGTTTCTCTTTTGTATATACTCGGGCGGTGACAACCCCGGGTGGTTGATGGCGGTATTCTCCTTCCCCAACGGGCCCGCCTTGCATGCCACCTCGTGGCAATACCGCAACCGCGAATCAATGTACACAAACACATCCTTGGGGAAATCGCCTTCAAACGGAATGTAGAGACTCCGGGCGGGTATATCGTTCATGGCGACGCGGAACTGGTAGATGCGCACAAAGTACGCCACAAACGACCACAACACAAACACCACGCACACAATAATGACTATAAACGTCTTCATGGCGGTGGCTGAGCTGGCTCCAAACGTCTGCACAATCACATCAAGCGGAGTGACGGCGATAAACGCAAGCATGGTTATGATCATGACAATTAGGGAGATGGAGTAGATCCACCGGAATAGCCGCTGGGGCCAGCTAAGGATCATGGAGGTGGGTCGATGGGGGGTGACATAGTTTGCGGTGATTGCGTGGTTGAGTGGGGTCGGGGGCGATGTGCGGAATGTCGTTGTTGTGTAGATCAGCCGTTGAGAGGATGCGGTGCGACTGCGGGTTAGTTGCTGCGGTGAGAGATGGAGACCCTCCTGATGATAAACACTCTCCTGATGATAAACACTTTCCTGCTGCGGCGTGAGCTCGATATCTTCATACTGTGGCGACCGTGGTCGTCGTGACGGTCGTGGCGTGAGTGAAGTGTGGCTTTGGTTACTCATTCTAGTCTATTGTCATATACTTTTCTTCATGTGATTGGCAGTGGCGTGGAGGTAGGGCTTGATTAGTGAGTGGTTGTGGGTAGAGTTCTAAAGCGTCATAACGATTCCACAGCAGTCAAAACAACAGAAAGAGAAAGAAAAAAAAAGAGAACCAATTTCTTTTGGGCTGCGCACGTGATATGCTCAACAAAGCCGATGCTTACCTATACAGAGACCAGCTACAAAACATCAAACGACTGCAATGGCTCAATCTTTTCGTTTCGGACGTCGCCAGGGGTGTGCACATCTCTCGGCGAGTTCAAACTCACACCGCCGCTCTTTCCCAACCAGTTGATATACAAATTCCTCCACACGGACTTTGTATCGTACACATTGACGTAGTTGCCGCTCGGCAGCTTCTGCTTGTACACGTAGTTTAAGTACTCTCTGGTGGTGATGTTGTGCGACGTGAGAAACAAATGGAACCCAAGCAATAGCAACGGGTACACCAACGCCACAACCGCATACACCAACAAGAACAAACTCAACGGATGTTTCCTAACACTCTCCTTCAAACTGCTCAGATTCCCCACGACCCGCAAATGCACGGCCGAGGTGACAATCAAAAACACACAGCTGAGCACCATGCCGAGCAAGAACCACAAGAAATACTTGTAGTTCCTCTCCCCCACGCAGTTGTTCAAATACACGCAGTGGTGGTCGTGGCCAAGCACACAGGTTTGGCAGGTACTGCAGTGGCTGGTCCGGGGTGGGCGCCAGATATGGCAGCTCGAACAGTACTTCACCCACACCCCGGGCGGAAGGGTTATTGTGTTGAAGTACTCGTCAGGAGGAGAAGACACGGCGGCGCCAACGGCGGTGTCGTACGATTTTGGCAAGTGGATGTTTCGCGGGAGGATTCCTGGGTCGGAGGTGGCGGTTTTGAAGTAGTAGAGCAAGGTCAAGAGCCAGGTATAGCTGAATAGTATCACCACGGCGGGGGACACGTTTCTCCAAAGCCACTTGCTTTGAAAGATCCAAAAGATGACTGCGGGAAGAAGTATCGCCACGCCCGTTATAATGCTTATCGGTCTTGCTTTAGCGCTTCGTAGCCTTCCGCCAACGAAGAAGATGGTATTTTGGTTGTTGTGTTGGAGCTGGAAGTTTTTGAGGTTGCTTTTGTTTGGCGGGAGTAGACTCGGGTCCATAATCAACCAGTTTGTAATGAGCCGCTGGAGCAACGTCGGACGAGCACGGCCATTGCCACTGTCTTTGTTTTGTTGGGGGTCCATAGCACGGCAATGCCAACCTCCTCTACCAGTTTGAAGGCGAACGACAAACCAAAGGAGAGAAGAATAAAAAAAAAGTAGAGGACTCTTGCATCAACTCACAAAGTCCAGCAATGTTTCGACTGCTAAGGACCACAACACCAGCGAAGCAGGCCATTTACAGGTCCCATGCCAGACCAAGTGTTTTACCTTGTCGTACAATCAAGATATCTGCCAATGCAACCAACACACTCAAGAGTTCGAAAAAGTTTATCCACATCGCCGCTGGAGCGTACTTTGGCATCATGGCCGTCTCCCTTGGTGGGCTCTACTTGATGTACTACGACGCCAATAGCAGACAAAAGATTCCCCGGGAGTTGTCGTTTGAAAACACAATCACGGCAGTCAAGGGGATAAACAAGGACGACGTGTTGGAATCGCCACGGTACGCCGTGAAGCATTACCGGAGACTCTTGATCGAGCTAGCCAAGGAGGAGGGCCTCGTGTGGGGAGAAGAGGCAGAGAACAACAGCCAAAAGGCAGAGAACAGCTGCCAAGAGGCAGAGAACAACAGCCAAGAGGCAGAGAACAACAGCCAAGAGGAACCAGGAAATGTGAGTCGGTTTGTTGTTCCCATTCTCGATTCTGAGACATTGCTCTACAACAAGTCGCACCAGTTTTCTGATTTCTACATCGACTTGGTGTTGCGGTATGCCAAAGCGTTGCTTGCCAAGGGCGTGCTCGACGTGTCGATTAGCACGTTGCAAAAGATCATCGACGACGACGTGTTGTTTTACAAGTTGGGCGACCCGGAGAGGTTATCGCAATGTTGTCGGTTGATTGCGCGCGTGGCGCCCGACCTCGACACGCGGCTCTACTACTTGCACCGGTCGTTGGACGTGTTGAGAAAGACGTACTCGTCGATACAGATGAACGATGACGGCGTGCTGCTCAAGGAAAACAGCAAGGTCTCGGACGAGTTGGTGAACACGTTGAACGACCTCGCGTGGCAATTGGCCAAGGAAAGGAAGCCAGCCACCCTCAAACAAGCACTCGAGATCTATTTGTCGAGCTTGCGGGCGCTCACCCGCATCCGCAACAAGCTCGATTCAGGGGAGCTCAACCAGTCAAGTTTCCCCCTCTTTGACTGCAATAGCGAGAACATAGTCATGTTGATGTGCGAAATGCGCGCACACATTAGCGAGATATTTTGGGCCATGGGAAACCGACAAAAGGCAGTTGGGTGGTCCGAAGAGGTTTTGGACGAGATATACTACAGCCATGCGTCATCCGCCCGGGCTGGGCCCATATTGGCCTCGGTGTTGGACAACTTGGCGGCCATGTACGACGAGTTGAAGGATTCCATTGACAAGAAGCGGTGCGAAAAGTTGAAGGACGACCTCACCGTGTCTGAAGGAAGTGTCATGGACCGGTCGTGGTACGATAGAACGGTTGCCCGTTTCAGCAAGGTGATTTACAAGAACGGACCCATGGACATTGTATTCAAGTCGTTGCGGGAGAGATTCGGGCCCAAGGAAAAGATATACGACTTGGAGGAGTACGAAGATGAGGATGCGGAGTAGGGGGTGCGTTGTGCTTTGGGTGCGTTGTGCTTTGGCTTTGGGTGCTGATTTGGTAGCTCCTTTGTTCTGTATATAGTCCAGCCAATCAAATGCAACTAGGTTTCTATTGTTCCGCAGTTTCCCAAGTTTTTCGATGGAACCATCTACCAAAACTTGACGTACGGAATCAACCCCATCTTCCCCGTGCCCCAGCTGGATATCATCAAGGCACTCAGGCTTGTGGGGATGTACGAGTTTGTCATTGGTTTGCCCGAGGGGTTGAGCACGAGTCTCGGAGAGGGCACAAACTCGTTGGTCTCGGGTGGGCAGTTGCAAAGACTCAGTATAGCCCGGGCCATATTGAGAAAACCAAAAGTGTTGATCTTTGATGA
>JAJMCF010001840.1:14873-35631 GCA_030585045.1 Zhuliangozyma parablackwelliae | reverse complement strand
TTTGCCACCGTCAAGAAGGCGATTGAACGGACATCGGGCAAGCCGTATGCCGTCAAGATCATCAACCGGCGCAAAGCCCTAAACACGGGGGGCAACGCCACCATGGCCGGCGTCGAGCGAGAACTCTCCATCCTCAGGAAATTGCACCACCCCAACATTGTCAAGCTCAAGGGCTTTTACGAGGATATGGACAATTACTACCTCGTGATGGAGTTGGTTCCGGGAGGTGACTTGATGGACTTTGTCACCGCCAACGGCGCCATTGGCGAAGACGCCACCCAGGTGATTACCAAACAGATCCTCGAGGGCATTGCCTATGTGCACAAACTCGGGATATCGCACCGGGACCTCAAACCAGACAATATATTGATTATGCAAGACGACCCGATCTTGGTCAAGATTACCGATTTCGGCCTCGCGAAAATCTCCGACAATAATACCTTGATGAAGACTTTTTGCGGCACTTTGGCGTATGTGGCGCCCGAGGTGATTACGGGCAAATACGGCCTGCTGCAGCAGCAGCAACTGTCACAGCATGGCGGCAGTCCTCGCGACAGGGACAACAACAACAACTACTCGTCGCTCGTTGATATTTGGTCTCTAGGGTGTTTGGTGTACGTGTTGTTGACGTCGCATTTACCATTCAATGGCAAGACCCAGGCCCAGATGTTTCAAAAGATTAAGCGGGGAGAATTCCACGAGGCGCCGTTGAACTCGTACGACGTGTCCAAGGACGCCAGGGATTTCCTCGAGTGTTGCTTGCAGGTGAACCCAAGGTTGAGGATGAGTGCCGAAGAGGCATTGAAGCACAAGTGGCTTTCGGAGGTGTGGTCGCAGGAATCGGCGTCAGCGTCGCAGCAAAAGTCGTCCATGAGCTTGTCGCAATCGCAGCTGCAGCAGCTGCGCAAGATTGAGAATGGTATCCATGTGGAATCGTTGAGCAAGATTGACGAGGAGATTATGCTTCGGCCGTTGGACAGTCAAAAGATTAAAAACAACAAGAACCAGAACCAGGATTTCAAAGTGCCCAAAAGGGTCAAGCCATTGCAGCAGTCGCAGCAACCATTCTCCGCATCACAACAGAAGCAAAAGCAGCGGCAATGGAATGTTGATTCCAATGACAATAATCAAAAACACAAGCTTGTGGCGGAAGATTCCCCCACGCTGTCCAACATCAAGCGGTTGAAAATGTCGCGGCTCACGTTTGACGAACCCAAACGCCGCTTGACCCTAGAGCCGCTCGAAACCTCATTGTACCAGCCGGCAAAGATCACCATCAACAAGACGGCGTTTTCCATTGGACGGTTGGAAAAGTGTGATTTGTTTATAAACGACGATAGACTATCAAAAGTGCACTGTGTGATTGCCCAGAAACTGGAGGGGGCGGGGACAGAAGGAGAGGGTGCGTGGCTACTTGATATGAGCACCAATTCGTGCTTGGTCAACAACAAGTTTGTCGGCAAGGGCAACAAGGTGTACATACACGGCGGTGAGACGTTGCATTTGTTTTACGATAAACGCACGGGAGAACAGATTGGGTTTAGGGCATTGTTTGAGGACGACCAGACACCCAATGAGCAGGAGGCGGGGGAGATTGTGCCGCAGACGGGCAGCGACTTGCGCATGAAGGCAGCCGTAGACCCTGCGTGAGTGAGTATTTTAAACTATATACACTGGTTATACCCTCCATGACAAAATGTCCACCTCGTTTCTCTTTGGGAGAATGTGGTGGACACAGAGGTAGCCAATCCGGTACTTTTGGAAATCAACAAGAAACTGAAACAACTTCACCCGGAGCGCATCCATATACCTAGCCTCAAACTCTTGTCGTTGCAATGAGTCAGTAATAGCATTGAACGCCTTGGTATCCTTTCGTATATCCTGAATCAAGTTCCTCTCAAGACATGCAACTACAAGTTCCTGGTTATTCAAGTCCCACATGTTCCCCCCAGTCTGGTTTTGCCCCGATAAGTAGAAATTATCAACCACCAAATAGTTGTAGTACGCCTGGAGCTTGCCGCGGAGGTGCTTTTCTGGGTACAAGCAAAGGGGCACATATTTCGACACCAACCGCAACGACTGGGCAAGGAGCCTCACGTGGCTCACGTCCAAGTCGTAGGCGGTTTTGAGCGACAAGTCCGCCAACTCGGGCACGGTGCAATGGCCCGCGTTGAGCTGGTTGAGTTTGTCAATCGCGGCGGGGTTCCACATGCGCGGGAGCACCAGGGGCAACACACACGTTGACGGGGTGATTTCTGGCACGGCGTAGCATAGTAGCGGCGTGGCCTCTTCGAAAATGAGGCAGAGCACGGCAAACACGGGGAGTTTGATAAAGTCGGCCGGGGTGCGTTTCAATAGCTGGTACTGGCCTCGCGAGATGCTAAACAACAGGGTGGGGCCGACCAGTGGTGGTGGTGACGACGACTTCTTCTTCACGTCGGATTGGGTGGTTTGGTCATACACCCGCTGGGAGTTTTTATTCATGTAAATCTCCTGTGCCATGGTCTCGGTGAGCTTGCTGAAGCCGGGGAGTTTGATTTCCACCACGTTTCCCCTCTTGTCAACGTGTTTCAACGTATGGCGGTTGCGGAGCATCTTCATTTCCTGGTTGTTGTTCCACACATTCTTGATCCCGATTTTGTAAAAGTTGATGAGTGTCTTTCCGTACGCAATCGCCTGCTTGAACGTTAATGGAATGCCCATTTTTTGGGGGTTGGTCACGGCAATGTCGTGCCAAATCTCGCGTCGTGGTTTGATGGGCAAGGGAAGCGTCTTTTCGGCATTGATGGTGGAGTTTTCAGCCTGGGGGAGTGACCAAAGCGATTTGAGCAATTGGTTCAGGCCAACTTGTTTGAGAAACTCGTGCCTGGTGGCCGGGGGTAAGAAAAAGTGCTGGCCATGCACGAGTCCTGGCTTCATGATACTGTGGGAGAGAACCTACTGAAAGATTTTTTTTGATGTAGATATAAAAAAAAAAAACACCTACAAAAGTTATTCCATATCCCACCATGTCTGTCAAACCGGAAAGAAGAATCACAACACCCGAGGATCTCGACAAATGGGTTGGGTCCAATACATACAACACCGTCCTCAACTTTGTCGTGGATTTACAAGATTCGGTTGCCGGAAAGGATAACGACACCGAGTGTCTTGTCTCCCCTACAACCACCAAGTTGCTCCGCTTGCTCGACCAAGTCGAGACCATCATCGACGCCCACCCGGTCGAGCACGAACGGGACGTGTCGCGGTTTGGCAAGATTGAATTTAGAGACTTTTACGATGACCTTTCCCAGCAGTCTCCCGCGCTGATTTCGCAAATCGCCCCCCCTGGGAAAGAAATCGAACCCACCGCCTACTTTAACGAATCATGGGGCAACCGCACCAGAATCGACTATGGTTCCGGCCACGAGCTCAACTTTCTATGTTTCTTGCTATCGTTAAAGCAACTTGGAACCCTTGCACCGGATGACTACCCATCGCTAGTCCTCCGCGTCTTTACCAAGTACATGTCCCTTATGCGCCGCTTACAAAAGCAATACTGGCTCGAACCCGCCGGGTCGCATGGAGTATGGGGTCTTGATGACTACCATTTCCTCCCGTTCCTCTTTGGTGCCTCGCAGCTCTCGACCCACCCGCACATGAAACCCAAATCCATCCACACCGACGAGTTGGTGGAGATGTACCGCGAAAAGTACATGTATATGGAGTGCATCAGCTTTATCAACCATATCAAGACGGTGCCGAATGCTCAGGGCAAGTTGAATTTGCGGTGGCATTCACCCATGTTGGACGACATCTCGGCCGCCAAATCGTGGGACAAGATCAAGGAGGGGATGGTGAAGATGTACAAGGCCGAGGTGCTTGCCAAGTTGCCCATTATGCAGCATTTCATGTTTGGCAGCTTGTTGCCGTGTCCGGAGGGGATTCTGGAGCGTGTGCAGGGCGATGGCGATGGGGATGGGGATGGGGATGCCGCTGGTGATGCAGTCGAGTGTGGCCACGGCCATCATGCGCATGGTGGTGGTGATGCCATCAATACCTGGGGCGACTGCTGTGGGATCAAGATCCCCAGCGCCATTGCCGCCAGCGAGAGCATCAAGTTGCAAAAGAATAGGCCGGTGCCATTTGATTAGTGTATATTTACTCATTATATCCTATGCTAGTTGCAATCAATACGTTTTTGGGAAACACCCCGGGAAACGGCAACAACACCTTTAGTTTCTTCTTGTCGTCGTCAAACTTGCTCACGTGGATATACCCCAACACGCTGGTGTTTAGCAAGTCCTTCCCGGGACTATTGCTCTGCTGCAAGTGGGTTATGGCCACGATTGAATTGTCGAGGTTGGACGAGCCCGGGTTTTCAAGCACGCTATAGTACTTTTCCAACTCATTTTCCTTTGTTTCGCCATCGGTGGGCTCAAAGTCGCCGCCGGCGGGGAGAAACGACAATGCCGACACGAGATCCTTGGTGAGCACGCCCTTGTATAGCGAAAGTCCCTCGGCATCAATATCGGTTTTGAATGGAGACAATCTCGTCTTGAAGTTGCCGTTAAAATACTCCTTGATGGTCTCCTCCTGGCTCATTCGAAGGAACCGCTCATCCACGTCAACGGCCCCCGTGCTCTTGTGCAACTTGACAATCTGCAAGTGTCTCTTGTGCTTCAATTTCTTTTGCAAATCAAGGCACAACCGCTCATTCCCAATCACCACAATCAAGTCCACCTGAAAGTCAGACACAATGCCCTCAATAACATTAAAGTTTCGGATATCCAAGCTCGGCGTGTCGATAATCACCCCGCCGCTGGCCACTTTGTGGTCCTGCTCCATTCTCGACAAGACACTCACGCCCAATCTTTCCACTTGGTACCGGTACAACTCCTCATTGTCCTTGAAATCAGTAAACCCAAAGTTCTTGACAATCGGCTGTTTGGGGTTGTGCGTCAAGCTGCCCGATGTGGTGGTGAACCCGTACCCGCCCGCAGCCTCCACGTCAAAGCCGTCGCTAATGGGTGTGGCGGTGATGGAGCCCGGGAGGGCAAACACGCCGTCGCGCGGGTTGAGGTTGACGAGCACCGGGGTGCTGTTCATCTTTATCGCATACGCCGCGAGCGTCTTGGCCACGCTCGTCTTGCCGGCAAACCCATTCCCAATAATCAACACCCGCGGACCTAGCGTGGTGGCACCACCACCACCACTGGTGGTGGTATCTGCCACTTGCTGTCTCTTGGCCTCGATGTACATGTGCAAGTTCAATATCTCATCCATGGTGCTCTCGCCACTCAAGTACTCCACAAACTCCTCGTCGCTGTTAATCACCGTGTCGGCGTTTCCCACCACAATGTACTCAATGGTGGCGCCCGTGGGCGAGTAGATGGCAACTTTCACGCCGCACAATTGCACCTCGACGCTATTGGGGAGCTCGGAGCCATTGATCTCGGCGACACCAGTGGTGACTTTGAGCTTGAGCCGCGACTTGAATGGGATCTCAAGACGCCACTCGTGGCCCTCGGGGATGGATATGGACTGGACGTTGGCGTCTTCGGACGCGAGGGACATTTCGCCCCCGCCAAAACCAGGAATAGACATGATGGGGAGTGGTGGAGGTTGTGGTTTTAGTTTTTGTTTTGAATTTTTTTTTGGCAGAGTTGCAAGGAATAACATCATCACTGTATGAGTAACTACAATGTAACTGACTACATGGAGTTACTATCCTTCCCCATCATGGACTACCTGCTCAGGTGGAGCTCTAGATGCTTCCTACCCCCCCTTCACGTGACACCCAACCCATCTCATCAACTCGCCCATTTTTTCAACTCTGAAAGCTCACGTGCTCCCTGGGCATTGTTTTTCTGGACGCTTGGTGAAGTGGTATCACGACTCCCTTCCAAGGAGTTAGCACGGGTTCGATTCCCGTAGCGTTCACTTTTTTTTTTTTTTTTGAACTTATGACTTCCTTTTAACTACTGTATTAGCTATACTTAAACATTCAACCCCTGCTTATTCCGTTCAGTCACCTCTTCCTGTTGTTTCAACATTTTTTGGATGTACACATCCACCGCCTCGCCCGTCTCCTCGGCTTTCTTCTTTGCGTCCTCCTCAATCTGGTTGAAATCACGATAATCAAACTCCGTCATCCAAATGGTGGCCAACGTGGCAAACCACGCCTGTTCCTCCTCCGTATACTCAATAACCACCCCACGGTCGTCCGGGTTTTCTGCGTTGCCCATCAGCGAATAAGCACACCACGTGTACCCGGCGCAATACTGGTTCAAGTGTCTCCACGAACTTGTGGGCTCTCCCCCAGTGTCGCCATTGACCAGGGTGTTTATCGGTGGGATGATGGCCGCTTTGATCTTGAGCCCGCCCTCCCAAAACGCCTTGAACGCCGCCTCGGACTTGAACTGGCGGAACCGCGCCTTGTCGCCAAACTCCTTGCCATAGTCGACGCGGCCAATCTGGCCGCAGAACCGGAACCCAGAGTTGAACCAGAGGAGGGTGTGGTTATCCTCGTCATTGATGTGGGCTGGATGGTTGGAACATATTTCCTTGGACTTGAGCTTGTGCTTGAGCGCCTCCTTGCTCGATTGTCTCTCATTGTCCGGGGTGATTTCGCCCACGGCCGCCGCCGGGTGGTTGTTGAATTGGTACTGCTCGTCGCCCGAGATGGAAAGCGCGAGCCAAAACATCTCCTTGTCGCCATACAATCGCCGCGCGAGGGGGGCAAAGAAGTTCATGTTGGCCATGATCAAGGCTTGTTGGAAATGCTGCTTACGGTCCACAAGCACCAACCCGCTCTCCATAATGTGACTAATACGACGGGCGAAAAACGGAGTGGAGAGGGTTTTGGTGGTGATTTGCGGGAGGTTAAACACGGCCTGGTCGAGCTGGGTGTTCATCAACTTTTTGAAAACGTCAATGTCGTCGCCGGGCCGGTACTCGGGCGTGTTTCTATCGCGGTAAAAGAGGGCACCCGACTCGCGATACTTGGGCAAGCCGAAAAAGTATTCCGGCAGCTTGGTGATTACGGTGTCGGCATCCACCAACATCATCTCCTCAAACGTGTTGAACAACACGGCCAAGATCTTGTTGCCAAACTTTTGAAACTTGCTCTGGTAGTCAGGGTGGATGGCAGGGGTGACATTGACCAAGGTGATATCCTGCACGGGTAACCCCTTGAAGGACGTTGTGGCGGCCTGCTCAATCTGGTGCTTGGACGCGTCGGTGAGGGAGCCCTCAGTGTAGATGATCTGGATGGGGTAAGGGTTGTGGAGGAATCGCAACAAGTGCACGAGTCTCACGGTGTTGTCGACGTGGGCGTCTGAGATTGTCAACACAATGCCCCGCTTGGACAACTTCAGCTTAAACTTGCTGAGGAAACTCCCCTTGATGGTGTCAAACAAGGTGCTGTGCTTTCTCGTGGTCAACAGCTCATACACGGGCGACTGCCTCGACAACCACGGAAACACCTGCGTCTCCAACGTGTCCACGGTATACTCTGCCGGGGTGTGGTTGATTACGGGCATGTCATATAGCTTCTTGTCCAACATGGCCGCCTGGCTCTTGGCGAAACTTGTGTCGGGGGGCGCCAAAAAGCACTTGTCAAACACCTTGACGTGGAGAAACCAGTCACGCATCAACTGCTCGTCGCGCACAATCCTGGCCTTGGCCTTGTCGAATTTGGTCTTGATCTCCTTCCTGTCCTCCTCGGTCACCTCATACTCCCTCCCCTCTTCCAATACCATCTCCTTATCCTCTTTCAACTGTTCAATCAATTGTCTCTCATAGTCTTCCCAGCTCTGGTAGTCAAACCGGTCAAAGTTGAACTCATAGTGCGGGTCAACCAATAGGTCCTGGTTGTTGTACAACCCATCGAAATACAACTGACACCGGTCCTTCATCCCGAGGTGCTTCAACACGTAAAATAAATTCCCCGTATTGAGCCCCGATCCTTCGCCATCCAGCAACACCCGGGTCAACACCGAGGAAGTCACTTTGGAGTCTATATCGGTGAGTTCCACGGGGTACGCCGTATCGAGGATCTGCTGGAACTGTTTCTGCGAGATCTGCTCGATGGTTGTTGGATCTTCCTTGGTGGGGATTAGCTGCTCCCACGACGACGCGGGCAGCTGCCACAACCAAAACACAACCAGGGCGAGCCATAGCACGACAAGGGTCCTTAGCACCAACAGCCTGGATATGTGGACCTTGTATATCATGGAAGAAATGCAGGGTGCTGGTTGTGTGAGGGGGGGGGGGCGGAGCGGGCGATGATGTTTTTGTTGTCATGGGATCGGAGAGACAAGTCTCGTTTTTGTGCAATGTCTAAATACGGCCATCTTGCACACACACGGATACAAGAAACAGTACACGCACATACATGTGGGTGTCAATTGTTGTGAGCAAGAACACACGACTCCAGACCTATTATGAAGCACCTGTTATCTGGAGCGATTTCTGAGACGATGAGAACTGCTCCTTTTTCCTCTATGCCGACCCTACGTTCAAATGGTGGACCTTGGCTCACGTTTTTTCGGTTTTTGGCTTCAATCTGGGCTAAACAATGGCACGACGCTTCGGTTACTGCTTTGAACAATAACAACGCGCCTTTGTTTTACGCCATGTTGTATTAGAGAGGTGAATGGGGCTGAATATGATTAGCGCCACAGTGGTGCATGTCTAGTCCAGGAGAGAGAGTGAGTTTCAATACCGCAAGGAAGGAGTTCAGAGATGGTCCGATCCGACATGGTGGGAGGAAACAGTATTGGGGCTCTTTTATGGGAAAACCCAAGTTCGAACTTGAATCTCTACATCTGCTCGGGCGTACCCACACACACACAGCACTGAGCGGGTGGCTTTTTGTTTTACCGCGGCTAATTTGTTTAGTTTAGAGGAGACCGGCCCACCCAGGTCGACTCCCCGAGGGCCCTCATTGGAGGATACCTATTGTTCTTTGGCTGGTCAACTGTGGATGTCGCGAGAGACAAGTGAGAGCCACAGGTAAACGGGCAATTTTTGGTGCCGTGTGTTGTTGACTATGTGAGTAGCCAATGTTGTGTACCCTGTAGATTGGTTGGCTGGCCAACCAATCACAACACACAGCAAGTAATCGTGGTAATTTCCACAGTTGCTATTAGGTACTAGCTAAGCATACGTCATTATTGTTCTGTATCCCTCTCCTCTATGCCCCCCCTTGCCGCTCGTCCATAGGCAATAGTTCAACTACAAACTGGTTAACCTGCAAAAAAAAGGAAAATGTATGAGAGAGAATGAGAGGCAGAGAGAGGCGAAACAGACAAGGCTGCTCTGTGGGGTAGAGCACGGCATTTTGAGCAAGGCACTTTAATGCAGCATCACGATTGTAGCAATACGCGAGATCAAGCAGGTGAAAACTCTGGGGTAGATGAAACAAAGGAGAGCTCGAGTGGGGGGAGGGAGGGGAGAGAGAGAGAGAGAGAGGAGAGTAACAGAGAGTAGCACAGAGAGGGAGTAAGAGTCAACAACAGAATGGTGCCATGGATAAATGACCAGCCGAAAAGAAACTGGAGGGAAGATGGCATTTCTTTTTTTTAATCATTTGCCTATAGGGAAATTGAGATGGATAACGGACGAGGCGTTCCTTTTATGATAAACAACTCTGCAATCACCAGGTTGGACTCTCTACCTTCCGAAGGACCACCCCAAAAAGAAGAAAAAAAAAAGTCACCAGTTAATTTGTCCAATGGTGTGGTGCTGGATCTGGGTAATATATGTTTATGCTACGGCATTTTGATGAGAAGAAGATACGAAACGCGGCTGGGAAAGGCGCGTATGCGTCCAAGAGAGGCAAGAGGAGGAGAGAGAGAGAGAGAAGGAGGAGAAGGTGGAAAGATAAAGAAATGCTTGCGGGTTTGTGTCGCTTTGGGGGCACCTTGCCGGCGATACAGGTGAAATTTCATGAGCAAACATCCGGCCACTGGGACTAAGTACAAGTACAACCTCAGTCTCTGGATCTACAACGTCTCCTCAAGGGGGGATTGCGATGGCTTCTAGTGGAAAAGAAACAAAACCCTTCTCCTCCAAGCAACTACCCATGCTTGCCATTTAAGAAAAAGGAACTTATAGGTAACACCCGATTGCTGCAATGGCATGAGCAGTCACATTGTTGCTCACCTCACCTCTCCTCACCTCACCTCACCCTTTTCCCTTGTATCCCGTCCTTTCCCCTCCACTCCATGATAAGATATAATATAAGCCCATTGATCTTTGGCGACACGGCGTTTTGCTCTGCCGCCAGACAACACGATTGTGCTGCGCACGACCAAGGTTCTTTCTCTCTCCCGCCCAAATCTGTAACCTGCAAATAAATTAATTCACTAGATAAGCCCAGTATGTTTTTGCTGGTTGTAATATGCAGTTTAGCCTTATAGGTTTTGCATTTTTTTTTCTTTTTTGCTTTTTGTTGTTGTTGTTGTTGTTGTATAATCTAAATTCCCTCCCCGATAAGATATGCATATTGGTGTTGATTAAAACATTCACAGTCTCAGACAATGGGGGGAAGTGGAGGAGGAGGAGGAGGAGGAGGAGGTGGAGGAGGGGGATTCTCTTGCTTTCGCACCCGCCTCTGCCACTTCCTCGAGTGTATAAATATCGCTGCAAATCTCACACATCTCTCACACTCCCCCCTCCTCTTTTACTTTACTACTTCTGTTTCACCAACTCCATACTTTCTCCATTCTTAACCATGCCGGAAAAGGAATTGGAATACATGAGATCCAGAGAAGCCACCGGCTCCGATGGCGAAAAGAACGGAGGCGTCTATATCGACGCCTTTGACGACCAAGACGCCGCCCAACCCGCCAAAAAGGGCTGGGCCAAGTTTGTTGACGATTTCAGGAGGGTAGACACTGGCAGGATGGGCCTCGACCCCAACTTGACCGAGGCGGAAAAGATTGCCGTCTTGACGGCAAACTCGCCCCTTTCGAGATCGTTGAAAAACAGACACTTGCAAATGATTGCCATTGGCGGCTCCATTGGAACTGGTCTCTTTGTTGGAAGTGGCTCCTCCTTGGGAACCGGCGGCCCTGCTGGTCTTTTGATTGCCTACATCTTGATTGGTACCATGATTTACTGTACCGTGCACTCTCTTGGTGAGTTGGCGGTTACATTCCCCGTTTCCGGCGCCTTTGTCACCTACAATACCCGGTTTATCGACCCCTCCTGGGGTTTCGCCATGGCCTGGAACTATGCTATGCAGTGGTTGGTGGTGTTGCCGTTGGAATTGGTTGCCGCCGCCATTTGTATCAAGTATTGGGACCAAACCACCAACTCGGCGGCGTTTGTGGTGATTTTCTACGTGATTGTGCTTGCCATCAACTTGTTTGGCGTGCGTGGGTACGGTGAAGCCGAGTTTGTGTTTTCCGCCATCAAGGTGCTTGCCGTGTTGGGTTTTATCATCCTTGGTATCGTGCTTGTTTGCGGCGGTGGACCCAAGGGCGGGTACATTGGTGGCCACTACTGGCACATTGAAGGCGCCCCCTTCCCCAACGGGGTCAAGGGTGTCATTACCGTGTTTGTCGGCGCCGCCTTTGCCTTTGCCGGTACCGAATTGTGCGGATTGGCTGCTGCCGAAACCACCAACCCCAGAAAGTCGTTGCCCAAGGCCTGTAAGCAGGTGTTTTGGAGAATCACCTTGTTTTACGTCATTTGTCTCACCTTGGTGGGGTTGTTGGTGGCTTGGGACGACCCTCAATTGTTGAACAACACCAGCAAGGCCTCGGCCTCCCCCTTTGTCATTGCCATCAAGCACGGCGGTATCTCTGGGTTGCCCTCAGTCATGAATGTCGTCATTATGGTTGCCGTCTTGTCGGTGGGTAACTCCTCCGTCTATGGCTCGTCCAGAACCTTGGCTGCCTTGGCTGCCTCCAACCAAGCCCCCAAGATTTTCGGCTACATTGACAAGCAGGGCAGGCCCTTGGTTGGCATTATTGTCCAAATGGTTGTTGGCTTGTTGTGTTTTCTTGCCGCTTCGCCCAAGCAGGACGTGGTGTTTAACTGGTTGCTTGCCCTCTCGGGGTTGTCCTCCATCTTTACTTGGGGATCCATCAACTTGTGTTTGATTAGATTCAGAAGAGCCTTGCACGCCCAGGGCAGAGACACCAGCGAGTTGGCCCACACTTCCCAGGCGGGCGTCATTGGTGCTGCTTGGGGTTTAACCTTGAACTTGGCGGTGTTGTGCTTGCAGTTTTGGATCGCCGTGTGGCCATTGGGCACTGCCCCCAATGCCAATGACTTTTTCATGAACTTTTTGACCGTGCCCGTTGTCCTTGTGTTTTACGTGGGCCACAAGTTGTACTCGAGAAACTGGAAGTTCTTTTACCGTGCCACGGAGATTGACATTGACACCGGTAGAAGAGACCTCGATTTGGACTTGGTCAAGCAGGAAGTTGCCGAGGAAAAGGCATACATTGCCTCCTTGCCCTTTTACAGAAGAATCTACCACTTCTGGTGTTGAACAAATATCGTTGCTGTTAAAATTCAGTTCTTGCTGTGTCTGCTTATTTATTCAATACAATACATTTTCAGTAAAAAAATTACTTTGCAACTCTTGACCAATCTCTAAATGTCTCATCGCCGTATTGGATGCCCTTGATCCAGTTGTTGATCTTGGTGGCAATCTCGCCGGCGTCGCCCTCGCTGCATGGCACCTTGATATGTTCACCTTGGTACTCGATATTGTCAATGGGCGACACAATGGCGGCGGTGCCGGTGCCAAACGCCTCCAACAACTCTCCCCTGTCGGCTCTTTGCTTCACTTCATGGATGGTCAATTTCCGTTCATTCACCAGCCACGAGTCGTCCAATTTCTCCTTGGCCAATTCCAACGCCGAGTCTCTGGTGACCCCGGGCAAAATCATCCCGTCCAAGGGCGGGGTAACCAACTCCTTGCTTCCATCGGCATTCTTGAATGCGAAAAACACATTCATGGCGCCAACTTCGGTGATGTACCCCTCGTCGCCAAAGAGCCACAAGTTCTGGCTGTGCCCGCGCTTGGCCGCCTCCATCTGGGGCTCGATGCACGACACATAGTTGGCGCCGAGCTTGTACGACCCCACGCCCTTGGGCCACGCCCGCACGGCATAGTCGGTGGCCTCCAAGCTCACGGGCTTGAACCCGGCGCTGAAATAGGGCCCCACGGGGGAGGCAATGACATAGAGCAACGCCTTTGTAGGGGCAGAAACACCAAGCCCGACCGAGGTGCCGATCAAGGTGGGTCTAAGGTATAATGAGTAGCCGTACCCGGTAGGGACAAATGGTTCCTCAACGAGCAAAAACTGGTCAATCAACTTTTGCAACTGCTCGCCGTCAAACTGGGGCAAGGCGGCTCTCTTGGCCGACCGGTTCATTCTCTCGGTGTTTTTGTTGGCCCTGAATGTCCGGATCTTGCCACTGGCATCACGGTACGCCTTCAACCCTTCAAACAACTCGAATGAGTAGTGCAACACCGCGGTGGCCGGGTCGAGGGCAAATGCATGGTAGGGCTTGATGGTGGGGGCGGCCCAGCCAGCCTCTTTGGTCCATTCAACTTCCAAAATGTGGTCGGTGAATGACTTGCCAAAGACCAATTCTTCCTTGGGAAGTGGCTGCGTTGGCTTGGTGGTTTTGGTGATTACCAACTTGGAAGCGTCTAATGGGGCCGTCATTACAATGGTAAGCCACTGGGTGATATAAAGCAGAGGGTGGTCTCCTAGATGATGTGCGGGATTTCACCCTCACCCTTTATAAAAATTTTCGTTCACCCCCACTGACTCATGCGGCAACGAAAATCTCGGCTGTTGGAGGAGACATGTATTTTGAGCGACACCGGCGTAAACAAGTCGGCAAACCTACACACATCTACTTTTCACTTTTGGCTTCTAGTCTTGATTGATTCATACCGCCACTTCCACTGGCTCAATTCTCTGAGTCAACTGGCCGTATTCGTCAGGGTAGAAAATCAACCTCTCCACTCCCCTCTCGGTCAAAATCACCATCCGAATCACCCCGCCTGAGGAACCATCCCACTTGATGGCCTCGGCCAACGCCGTCTTGATAAAATCCACACACTCCTGCTGCTCCATCCCGGGCTTGTAGTTTTCATTACACCACCCGTAAACAAACGTCGACCCGGACCCAGCAATGGCATATTCTTGCTGGTGTATGGACCCGCCAATGGGGATCGAGTACACCAGCCCGCCATTTCTCTTGTCCCACCCAGCACATATGATCCCGGCCGTGAATGCATCCTTGTTGTTGTAACAGATTTCTTGAAACACATTGGCAGCAATCTTGGTCTGGGGCTGCTCGCCCGAGGGCAATTGCGACGAGTAAATCTGCAAGTAGTACTTCACCATATCGGCCACCGCCTGCGTGTCGGCAGCACTGCCTGAACGACAACAATATATGGTGTCGTGGATCTGGGTGAGCTTGTCGGTGACCCTGTTGGCAATGTAGGATCCAGTCGTTGTCCGCGAGTCAGCACCAAGAATAACACCGTCTTTGAAGGTCACCGCCATGATGGAGGTACCGAGGTTCACCTCGCCTTTCTTCAAGTGGTTGATGTCTACTTTGATGCCATTCATGATGTGGGGAAGGGGAGGAATTGAGACTGGGTGTGTTGGTATGGACAAATGTTGCCACTATATTTTTTTCTTCTTCTTCGTTGCCTTTGTTCACTCTCATATGGTCACGTGATGCAATTGTATTTATCTTTTTTTTTGCCGCTGCCGCCCCTTGAAACAGGGGATACGTATCCCCCGATAGGTATCCCCCTTGTTTTTGATAACGTGGCCCATCAACTATGAAGTTTGCATTCTTGATTGTATCTATCCTCAGTTTGGTCTTGTCGGCAGTAGTGCCACAGAAGAAGTTTGAATTGACCGATGCCGAAACCGCCCACCTCAAGGGCGACCCCGAAGTCACCCACAAGGTGATCTTTACCATCACCCAAGGAGCGACAAAGCTTGGCGACTTGACGCTCGCCTTGTTTGGAGAAACCGCTCCCAAGACGGTGGAGAATTTCTATCAATTGTCGACGATGGAGAATGGCTACGGCTACCTCAACTCGCCCTTCCACCGCATCATCAAAAACTTTATGGCGCAGGGCGGAGTCGTCACCAAGGAGGACGGCACCGATGTGGCATCCATCTATGGCGACCAGTTTGACGACGAGAATTTCGTCTTGAACCACGACAAGTTGGGCCGGCTCAGCATGGCCAACGCCGGCGCAAACACCAACGGGGTCCAGTTTTTCATTTTGAATGTCCACAAGACCCCGCATTTGGACGGCAAGTACGTTGTGTTTGGCCAGCTCGTTGACGGGTTCGAGACGTTGGAAAAGATTAGCAACGTTGCGGTGGACAAGTCCGCCCCCAAGGAGAAGGTGTTTATCAGCGGCATCCAAACCGAGAAGAAAGCAGCAGCAACAACCACTTCCACTTCTTCTCCCGAGATTGAGCTGGCCAACCTGGGCACGGGTATCTACTTGTACCTCCTCGTTGGTACCCTTGTGGGTGCTGCCGCTTATGCCTACAAGCGCGGAGAGAAAGCGAGAAAGTCACCGAAATAAATATTTGTGTTAATCCTCTAGCCACCACATAAATGAACAACGAGTTTCCGATAGTGCAGGTAAAGAACATTGCCTACGGCGCCACGACGGCATCGCTCTATGAGCTTTTCGGCAAGTACGGCAACATCAGCCAGGTACGCGTGGGCAGGGGCAGTAGCCAGGGGAGCTGCTTGATTGTGTATAGCAATCTCGCCAGCGCTCATCGCGCCGCCCAGGAACTCAATGGCGTCAACTATAACGGGCGGTACTTGGTCACGTCAATGTACCAGGTTGACCGCAGCAAGATCAACCAGGAGGAAATGGCACTACGGAAAGAGCACCTTGAAGCGTTGAAGCAGCAGTACCTGGTGGATTGACTTGCAACTACACAAGAATCTATTGACAGCAGAACCTATCCACTACTGAGTCTATTGAATTGAGAGGTCAACCCGGGCGAGGAGGTAGTAACTCACCAACGCTACAAAGACAAACCCGGAAATCTTGGCCACCTTCAAGTAGAAGCTGGTGCTGGAGTAGGTGTAGGCGATAAACACATCCAACTTGTGCAAGTCGTCAAACAAGTTCTTGTAGTGCACCGTCACCTTGACGTGGCCCTTGGAAACGTCGAGGTACGACAATTCGTGGTCCACCGTCACCGACTCGTACTCAATGGGCGACGCCACGTTTTTAAACACGGCATTTTCGGGCAAAAAAAACTCCAAATACACATCTTCATAAGTAACGTCTCTCATTGAATTCAACAAGGGGAACTTGGCAATGTACTCGTCGCTGGCGCCGTCAACCTTGTGCAAGTACTTGCCAGCGTCTTCGTACCACCCGAGGGTGAAGTTGTAGTGCCACCCGCCAAGGACGGGGTACCGTGGCTGCAACAACAAATGCTTCTGCGCCACCCGGTGGGTCGACACCACGCCAACCTTGTCGGTATAGTAGTAGTCGTCAAACAGTTTGTCCAACACCGGGATCTCCATGTGGCTCAACGCCCAGTGGTTTCTGGTGGCGTCGTACCGGCCCTTCATCCAGTCGACACGCGAGAACCCAGTGGACAATTCCGCGCCCGTGTTGGTCAACTCGTAGTACTCTTCGATGGTGACCTTGTTGACGTCAGATGCCGGAAACCAAATCGATCTGTTGTAGCTAACAGCCTTGGCCAATGGCCGGTTGTGGTCGTACATCAACCCCATGGGCCGCAACGACCATGGCGCAATCTCTTCAATGGTGGGGCCATACTTCAACGTCTTGTTGTCAACACGTGGCTTCAAGTCGGGGACCGACTCGGTGGCGTTCACGTTCACGTCCAAGTGCAACAGCATCTCCTGTCCCTTGGTCATCCCGGAAAGCGACAATGAATACTCTTTGGTGAGGTAGGGGGAGTATGGGAGCTTGTTGGTCTTGAACAACAACGACTGGGTGTCCTCCAATTTGATCTTGGCCGGCAACGCCTGCAATGCGCCAATGTGCACGTAGTTGACCTTGAGCTCCAAATTCGAGTTGGGCGACACGGGCACGGGCAACTTCAATTTGTACAACACGCCGGGGGCAACCTCGTCAATGGCGAGCTCGACAAGCAGGTCCGAAAGGATGGCAGAGACCAAGCTGATACTGCCCACCGAGTCAAACCCATCGTTTATGGCAAAGTAGTACTCGCCCTCAGGCTTGCTCCCAATGTTTTTGATTTGAATCAAGTCGGTTTCCTTAACGTAGCCCTTGGATAAATCAATGGTTCTCAAGTAGTGGGTGTTTTCCCAGTTGGATTCCGGCACCAAATCCACCAACTGTGATACACATAGTTGTATGAGCAACCCAACAACCGTCAATTGTTTCCACATTGTTGCTGCTGATGTTGTTGTTGTTGTTGTTGACTGACTGGCTAGTTGAACTGGCGGCTTTTTCAGTGTCGTCAGTGTGGGAAAAAAAAAGGGAAGCGGTGGACGTTTTGTTAGCGACTGCATATGAACCACGTCACATGAGGTCCACGTGACACGCGTGTGGCAAAACGACCTTGGCCCCAGTCTGTGTCTTGACCCCTTGAGTGAAGTGTAGTCCCCTTGAGTGAAGTGTAGTCCCCCTGAGTGAAGTTGTAGTTGGAGATGCAGATGGTATGGCTCCCAGATACATGGCAAACTTGCACCAACAACAACACACTCTACATCCACCCTCCTTCCCTCTTTCTATAAACGACTCCCTTTGCAACGTGAAGGCAAAGAAAAGAGAAAAACAATTTTTTCCTTTGTTGTTGTTTGTAGCAACAGAAAAAGAGCAGCTTTGCTATTTTGCCCATTGGATTTCTTATTGGCCACCCAAAATTCCAGCTTGTGCAACCACTTCTCTAGCAACAACAGTCAATATATAGACCTGCTACTGCTGCTGTCACCATGTCGTTCCAAGATCTTATCCCTGTTGTCAACAAGTTGCAGGACATTGTCACCACCACACAGCTAGCCGAGATCGACTTGCCCATCTTGGCCGTGGTTGGGTCGCAATCGTGTGGGAAATCGTCCGTGTTGGAAAACATCGTGGGCAAAGACTTCTTGCCCCGCGGAACGGGCATTGTCACCCGACGCCCGTTGGTCTTGCAGCTTATCAACGTGCACGAAGACGACGCCATTGTCGGCAAGGGCCAATTCGAAGACTCGTCTGATTCCGACAAGGAGATCAATTTGGAAGACCATTTGAGAAAGATCAATGGCGGTAGGCACAGACAAGTGGCCGAATGGGGCGAGTTCTTGCACATCCCCCACAAGCGGTTCTACGACTTTCACGACATTAGAAGAGAGATTGAGAGCGAGACGTTGCGGATCGCGGGCCAGAACAAGGGCATTAGCCGGTTGCCCATCAACTTGAAAGTGTACTCGCCCCACGTCTTGAACTTGACCTTGGTGGACTTGCCCGGGTTGACCAAGATCCCCATTGGCGACCAGCCAACCGACATTGAGAGGCAAACTCGGTCTTTGATTTTGGAGTATATTTCCAAGCCCAACAGCATCATTTTGGCCGTGTCGCCCGCCAATGTGGACTTGGTCAACTCCGAGTCCCTCAAGTTGGCACGACAGGTTGACCCCACGGGCAAGAGAACCGTGGGGGTGTTGACCAAGTTGGACCTTATGGACCAGGGCACGAATGCGTTGGATATCTTTAAGGGAAACGTGTACCCGTTGAAGCTCGGGTTTATAGGCATTGTTAACCGGTCGCAGCAGGACATTTCCGAAAACAAGTCGTTGGACGACTCGTTGCAGTCGGAGCACGACTTTTTCGCCAACCACCCGGCGTACAAGGCCATGTCCAGCAAGTGCGGCACCCAGTACTTGGCGCAAACGTTGAACAAGATTTTGATGAACCATATTAGGGACAGGTTGCCAGATATCAAGGCCAAGCTCAACACCTTGATGGGGCAAACCGAGCAGGAGCTCGCGTCGTATGGAGACATCCCCAACATGGGCAGCTCGCGCGAAGCCCGGGGCGCCATGGTCTTAACCTTGATGACCAAGTTTGCCAATGCCTTTGTCAATTCGATCGAGGGCACCGCGGGGAACGAGGTGGCCACCAAGGAGTTGTGTGGCGGTGCGAGAATATACTACATCTACAACGAGGTGTTTGGCGCCCAGCTTGCTGCCATCAACCCCACGCACAACTTGTCCATTAGAGACATTCGGACTGCCATTAGGAACTCCACCGGGCCCCGGCCATCCTTGTTTGTGCCTGAGCTCGCATTTGACATTCTC
This sequence comes from Zhuliangozyma parablackwelliae, assembly GCA_030585045.1. NCBI lineage: Eukaryota > Fungi > Ascomycota > Pichiomycetes > Serinales > Debaryomycetaceae > Zhuliangozyma > Zhuliangozyma parablackwelliae. The sequence continues at coordinate 16,329 of JAJMCF010001840.1, read as the reverse complement.
GTCAAGCCGCAGATCAAGTTGCTCGAGGCGCCCTCGCACCGGTGTGTCGAGATGGTGTATGAGGAGTTGATGAAGATTGTGCACGGCGTGTGCTCGTCGAGCATTGGGCCCGAGTTGAGCCGGTACCCGCGGTTGCAGAGCAAGTTGATTGAGGTTGTTTCCGACTTGTTGCGGGAAAGATTGGGCCCCACCATCAAGTACGTGGAGTCGTTGATTGAGATCCACAAGGCGTACATCAACACCAACCACCCCAACTTTGTTGGCGCGGCGCAGGCCATGAGCATTGTGGTGGCGGAACGCCAAAAGCAGCGCGAAGCGGAGTCGCACGGCAAGTTGCGGCTAGCAGGCAAGAGAATATTGAACAAGCACTCGAATGGGGATGGGAACGGTGACGACGACGACGACGATAGTGAAGATGGTGCTGTGCTCGAGGATATCAACTCGGTTGACGACGAGGTGCCCAAGAAACATATCCGCACCGACTCGACGCGCACAACCCACAGGTCGGAGAGTTTAATGACCTCGAACTACCAAGAGTCGTACTTGAACTACTTTTTGGGCAAGGACCCTATTGTGGCGCAGCAGCAGAAGCAGACCGAGGCGCAGCTCAACCCCAAGCCGTTCAAGTTCCCCCAGCCACACGAGACGACGCTACAATTCAACACCAACTTTGTCAACAATGGCGTGGCCAGCCACTTGCAAGCGCCATCCAGCGAGTTTCACCACTTGTCGGTTTCCGAGTCAACGGTTTCGGAAACGTCGTTTGAGTCTGACGACGCCGTGAGCGAGTTGACCGAGCGGGAGCAGATGGAGTGCGAGTTGATTAGGCGGTTGATTATATCGTACTTTTCCATCGTTCGAGAGATGATTCAGGACCAGGTGCCCAAGTCCATCATGTGCTTGTTGGTCAACTATATCAAGCAGCATATCCAGAACCGTCTTGTGGTTAAGTTGTACAATGACACCTTGTTTGGCGAGTTGTTGCAGGAGGACGAGGGCATTCAGGCTGAGCGTGAAAAGTGTGTTGAGTTGTTGAAGACGTACAAGGAGGCATCGAGGATTATCAGCGACGTGGTTTAGGTGAGTTGTTGAAGACGTACAAGGAGGCATCGAGGATTATCAGCGACGTGGTTTAGGTGAGTTGTTCTGGGGTGTCTGGGGTGTTGCTCTGGGGTGTTGTTCTGGGGTGTTGTTTTGGGGTGTTGTTCTGGGGTGTTGTTCTTTTCTTGGTTTCGTACACACATGTATATATCGTTTAGCAGTACACATTTTGTGGATAGTTCACCGCACCATCATCTCAAAGACTTTGCAATAACGAGTCGGTGCTTGGTCAAGTCGCTGAATTTCAAGTTAAACTTTGCATTGCTGAGAAACAGGCGCAACTCGTCCTTGTCGGGGATGGCGAGGAGCAAATGTTCAAGGCACTTTAGAATCGCCAACGTGGTGGAGATAAACT
>JAJMCF010001840.1:4384-14853 GCA_030585045.1 Zhuliangozyma parablackwelliae | reverse complement strand
GGTCAACTATATCAAGCAGCATATCCAGAACCGTCTTGTGGTTAAGTTGTACAATGACACCTTGTTTGGCGAGTTGTTGCAGGAGGACGAGGGCATTGAGGATTATCAGCGACGTGGTTTAGGTGAGTTGTTGAAGACGTACAAGGAGGCATCGAGGATTATCAGCGACGTGGTTTAGGTGAGTTGTTCTGGGGTGTCTGGGGTGTTGCTCTGGGGTGTTGTTCTGGGGTGTTGTTCTGGGGTGTTGTTCTGGGGTGTTGTTCTTTTCTTGGTTTCGTACACACATGTATATATCGTTTAGCAGTACACATTTTGTGGATAGTTCACCGCACCATCATCTCAAAGACTTTGCAATAACGAGTCGGTGCTTGGTCAAGTCGCTGAATTTCAAGTTAAACTTTGCATTGCTGAGAAACAGGCGCAACTCGTCCTTGTCGGGGATGGCGAGGAGCAAATGTTCAAGGCACTTTAGAATCGCCAACGTGGTGGAGATAAACTTCAACGACCGGTCCTCGTCGTGGTCAACAAGGAGGTTGTCAAATAGTTTGAACCAGGTGTCCAAGTCGATAAACTTGACGTCGATAAACAACACAAGCCACCAGTTGACAAAGATTATATCAATGTCAATGTCCAACCCCGTGGCCACCAAGTGGCGCGCAAGATCGGGCATATACTTGGCCATCAACTGCTTGGTCCTAATACACCCGGCGTGGATCTCGGCAATGTCGAAAAACAGGCCGCTGGCGTATTTCGGCAAGATCTCCTCGATCAAGGCAACAAATAACCAAAACACATCCTCCTCGTCGAGTTTGGCTAGGAGCAAGGTTCCAATAATCTTGTTCATGCCCTGGACATACCCCACATGCGGCCGGTAGGTGACAAATGCATACAAGAGCCGCTGGAGCTTGTAGAAATTGGGTCCTGGCTTGAGGTCAATGGTGTTGTTGAAAAAGTAGTTTGACGGTAGCGTGCGGTGCAAGTCCAAGTCGATCTGGTCAATGTTGGCAAGGACAATGGGACTGAGCAGCAGGACCTGCTGCTCCAGCTGTCCCAGCTGCCCCTGCTGGGTGACAAGTTCGTTGTACTCGCCGTTGATCTTGATGTTGTTTGCCCCCAGGAGCTCCATCCAGAGCGAGGTGCGGTACTTGCCGGGGATCCCGTATTCGGTAACGAGGTTGATTGCCGTGGGGTAAAAGTGGGTGTCGAGGTGTTTGTCAATACTAGCGAGGTTGAGGGCACACACGCCAAATTGGACTCGTTCCTCGCCGAGTTTGTAAAAGGCGCGGTTGATTTCCTTCACGAGTGCGTCCCACTCCTTTTCAAACTTTAGGTTGGTTGAATCGTGTGCCTCGGAAATGTGTTTGAGCTGGCTGACAAATTGGAAACTGGCACAGCTGTCGCTGCGCAGCGGTGGCCGTGATGGTTTTGCATGGGGGTCTGGCGCCAGTGAGTCTTTGAAGAAGCCGTACTTGTCAACGTCGACGCCGTCGCCAGATACAAGATCACGAGTGTCCATGCTCAAGCTCTGCATTTCCACGGGCACTCGCGATACATTTTCTTGGCGGAGATGTTGTTGCTGTTGTTGTTGTTGCAGCTCTGGTGTTGGTCTTGGTAGGCTCTCGGTAGACTCTAGCAACGACCGGAATGGCCACGACTTTGATGGCGCCGTCTTTTCTAGTGGCGACAGATCCAGTTGCTTTTTCGCGGGAGCCATCAAGCTGCCGATATCCTCATTCACCGCCACCTGGATCAAGTCGTGCAACACCTCATCCACGTCTTTTCTTTTCACCCGCTTCATTTTCTCGTCAATCTCAATCGTGGACAAGTTGCCATACTCGTGGCAGAGACGGTATAGTTTCTGTTCGCGACTAAACTTTTCCTGGCGGAGCAACACCAACTCCGACTCCTTCCTCGCTAGGTCTCTTGAAAGCTGTTGGATGAGATCGATGGGGTTGTTGTTGTATTTTGTGGAGATGATCTTGGCAATCTGTTGTGGTTTCAATTCATGGAGGTTGCCGCTCAATGTGGTGTCGGTATCGTCCTCTGGAGTGCCAAATAGACTGGCGTTGCTGCTCGAGCGCGAAGACGACTCTGGGTATGCTCTCCTCATCAAGGTGGTGATGGTGTGTGGTGGTGATATATGTGTCTGCAGGATCGTGTTTGGAACACAAGTTTTGTTTCTCTCTCTCTCTCTCTCTCTCTCTCTTGCATTCTTTCATGTCCCTGGTTCGAATCCGTGGCACGCACAACGTATATATCGATGACAAGATGTCACGAACTTGCCATTCTACGCCCCCTAACAGGAACAACCATCCACACATGTGCCAATTGAGACTGTGCTTGCTTAGCTAGAGCAAATAAAAAAAAAATGTTAAATCTCTTTGTAAAGTCCGCCGTCTTTATGCAAGGGCAGTGCTAATGTTCTCTGTGTTTTTAAATTTGACAAGTGCGCCACCCGAAGGTAGACGCAAATAAAGAAAGTTTTCTCCTCAACTATACCCAGTCTTGGTCACGTGAGGAGGTATCAAAGAATCGGGAAGGGAGTGCAGGCAATAGATGATGGCCATGGCTAGGGAATGGGCACAGGATGGTAGGAGACTTTAATCCCGAAGAGGAAGTAGCTCATCCCCCTCCTTTCGTTTGCCCATGATTACGTAACTGCGCATCAGCGCCAACACATGCAACCAACGGACACGACATCGACTCCTATTGTCTTTAGTTTATGTATATTGTCGTTTCATAAATTGGGCGCCCATTCCGCGACCCCTCTCTCTTCTTCTTCAGCACAGGGAGAGACATATCGACCAGCTGATTTTTATTTTTTTATTTCTTTTTCAGTCTGCAACCCTTTGGAACTAAAATTTAATAGAAGAAGCATAAACGAAATAGTGATGGCCCCGAAGATGATCCAAGAGATCCCCTCTGCTATCACCGGCCCGGTTGCCGCCAGTAATAGAATCGACGTAACAGGCCACAATCAAGTTGCTCAAGCAATTGTTACGTTTCCCTATTCGTCCCCCCTGCACAAAGAGGCCAAGACAGTTTAGCAATAAAGAGAAAATATTTCTCGACTTATGAAGCCATTGCCAAAAACCCCAAACTCAGCCTTTGCTTTCTCTTGGTGTTGTAACAGTCTCCTTCAAGGTGTACTTGCTTCCTGCTATTGAACCCACCACTCTGAAAACAAGACACACTAACAAAACGGGAGCACATTTTTTTCTCAATTACCCATACCCACCATGGCACCCTTTTCAAGACAACCTTTTTTGAAATACCTCGCTTTTATCTTGACAATCTTGGCCATATTTGCCCTAACCCATAGACCGGATCAGCAGCTTAGCGTGGTTGACCCCAAGAAAGCCGGTGCCATAAACCCACTGTGCCAAACAGTTGCACCACACCCAAAGGAACAAGAACAAGAACAAGAGCAACTGCTGCAACAGGCACTAACAAAGCAATCTGCACCCCCACCCAATGACACCCGGGCCAATGCCACATTTGTCACCCTTGCCCGGAACGAAGAGCTCTACGAGTTGATCCAGTCCATCCGCACCGTGGAGGACCGCTTCAACCGCAAGTTCAACTACGACTGGGTGTTTCTCAACGACCAGGAGTTTACCCAGGAGTTCAAGGACTTGACCACCGCCATTATTTCCGGCACGACAAAGTATGGCCGCATCCCCAAACTGCACTGGTCGTACCCGGACGACATTGACTTGCAGCGGGCAGAAACCACCAGAAAGAAAATGAAGTTGCAAGAGATCATCTATGGCGACTCCGAGTCGTACCGCCACATGTGCCGGTTTGAGAGTGGGTTCTTCTGGCGGCACGAGTTGTTGAATGACTATGACTGGTACTGGCGGGTCGAGCCCGGGATTGACATTTACTGCGACTTGGACTATGATTTGTTCAAGCATATGGAAACCAACAACAAGACGTATGGGTTCACCATCTCCATCCACGAATTCGAAGCGACAATCCCGACATTGTGGCAACACACCAAGGACTTTATCGAATTACACCCACAACACCTTGCCAAAGACAATTTCTTGAATTTTATTAGCGACGACGGCGGCAACACCTACAACTTGTGCCATTTCTGGTCTAATTTCGAAATTGCCAATTTGAATTTCTGGAGGAGCCAGGCGTATAGAGACTACTTTGAGTACTTGGACAAGACGGGCGGGTTCTTTTACGAGAGGTGGGGCGACGCCCCCATCCACTCTATTGCCGCCGCCTTGTTCTTGCCCAAGGACCAGATCCACTACTTTGACGATGTGGGGTATAGGCACGGGGTGTACACCCAGTGTCCGTTGAATGCCGAGTTTAGACACAAGAAAAAGTGCCACTGCAACCCGGAAGATGACTTTACCTTTAGGGAATACTCGTGCGGCGAGAGGTATTTCGACACCATGGGCTTGCAAAAGCCAAAGGAATGGGAACAGTATCTATAGGTGGATACAACAAATGCATGACTATATAGACTCAAGATCTCCAAAAGTAGGACTTTTCAATGGTAATGGATTACTATATAGACTCAAGATCTCCAAAAGTAGGACTTTTCAATGGTAAATGGGGCAGTCAATGGCGTAAAGTCACTGCTGTTTCCCACCGACACTTTATACTGCCCCTCCTGGACCAGCCACTCGTCCTGGTACTCGTCCCAAAACGAGACCGAGTCGCGCAACGCCAACTTGATTTCCACCCTCTTGCTCTCGCCCAGTTTCAATTCCACCTTTTCAAACCCCTTCAACTCCTTGACAGGCCGAATCACATCCGACTCTTGTTTGGAAACATAAACCTGAACAACTTCAGACCCGGCGAGTTTGCCCGCATTTGTAACATCCACAGAAACAACCAACTCATTGTTGCCCTCGCTGGCAGCCGCCACTTTCAACCCACCAAATTCAAACTGGGTGTATGACAACCCAAACCCAAAGGGGAATGCCACCTCTCTCTCCATCTTTTCGTAAAACCTATACCCCACAAAAATGTCTTCACCATACAAGACCCGGCCCCGTTCAGTCTTGAAGTTCAAGTGGGTAGGGTTGTCAATGGCGCGTTTGGGGAACGTCAATGCAAGCTTGGCGCTGGGGTTGGCGTCGCCAAACAAGACATCGGCAATGGCGTTGCCGCTCTCGTTGCCGCCATACCACGCCTGCAACAACGCCCCGGCCTTGTCGACCCAGGGAAACTCAACGGGCGTTCCCGACTGGTTAACCACAATCGTGTTGGGGTTGGCGGCCACCACCGCTTCAACCAACTTGTCCTGCAACCCCTCGAGTCTCATGTGTTTGCGGTCAAACGATTCAGATTCCCATTCCTGGTTCAACCCGACACAGAGGACAACCTTGTCGACCCGGCTGGCCAACTCCACGGCGCGCGAAATCTCTTGCTCCGGGTCAATCACCTTGGCCAACCCCAAATTGACCCCGCCGCCAAAGTACTCGGCCTTGGCCCCGAGGGTATATGTGGGCGCCGACCCAAACTCCACCCGGATCTTGTACCGCTGGCCCCGTTCCAAAGACACTCTGCCGCGCTCCTCCACCGTGCCGCAGTTGAAGAAGGAGTTGCCCAATTTCTGGGTGGTCTTATTGTCAACCACGAGGGCGTCGTCAATAAACAACTGGGCCGTGCCCACCACGGTGACGCCAAACTCGTATTCGGCCGATTCCTCGGGGATAAACTCGGCTTCAAAGTCAATGTAGTAGAGGAAATCAGGGGCGAGCTTGTTGTAATAGTCGGGAAAGTGGAAATACGACAAGTCGAGATCGTACTCGTCAATCAAGGTTCTGTTCTTGGTGCCCCTTGGCTCCTTGTAAAACTTCATGTTTAAACCGCGGGAGCCAGTTGTGGGGTTGGTCACCTGGGTGGCCAACCCGGGCAAGAACCTATGGGCATACGCACCCACCGTGTACTGGGGTGAGGAGTTTCCCTGGCTGCCAACCTTGGCGGCAATGGCGTCGTAGGGGGTGGTGGTGTAGTATGCGCGCAAAGCAGCCGACCCGCCGCCGCAGTAGGCGGCCGTCTTGGCGTTGGGACCAATCACGGCAATCGTCTCGTCCCGCTTCAAGGGGAGAAGACCATTCTCATTCTTCAACAAGACGACGGAGTCGTGGGCGAGTTTCCTCAACAATGCCCTTGTCTCCGGGGTGTTGTTGTCGGTGGTCTCCTTGCCGCTTTCCGGCACGCCCGATTTCAAGGCAAACTTGACCAACTTCAACACATTCTTGACCCGCGCGTCCAAGTCCTTAATGTGCAACTCTCTGGTCCTGACCATGTGTGCCACTTCTTCCTGTTTGCGGAAAAAGGACGGGCCGGGCATCTCAATGTCGAGCCCGTTTTCAATCGCTTCTTTGGACGTGTATGTGCCCCACCAATCAGACATGATTGTGCCCTCCCACTTCCAGTCGTCTCTGAGCACCCCCTGCAAGAGGCGCTCGCTCTGCGACACGTGCTCGCCATTCACCTTGTTGTACGCCGTCATCAACGCGGTGGGGTTTCCCTCCTGCAAGGCGATCCGGAAGGGTTCCAAGTATATCTCGCGCAATGCGCGCTCAGTGACAACAGAGTCGCTGGCGTTTCTCTCATCCTCCAAGTCGTTGCACACAAAGTGCTTGGGCGTGGCGGCGATGCCCTTGCTCTCGATTCCGCGGATAATGGCCCCGGCGGCGCGGCCCGTGAGATGGGGGTCTTCGGAAAAGCTCTCAAACCCACGGCCGCCCAAGGGACCTCGTTGGATGTTCATGGTGGGGCCAAGGATGACGTGCACGCCCTTGCTGTGTGCCTCGGTGCCCATCAACTCGCCGGCGCGGTGCAACAACTCCTTGTCAAACGTCGACGCCAACGCGGTGCCGCAGGGGAAACACGCGGCGGGGACCGAGTTGAAGAATTTGGTGCCCCGCAACCCATTGGGCCCGTCGCTGAACCGCAACGACGGGATGCCCAACCGGTGGACGGGGGCGGTGTGCCAGAAATCGATCCCGGCAATCAAGCTGATTTTCTCTTCAAGCGTCAACTGGGACAACACGGTGTCAACGTCAAATTCGGTCATGTTGCGGAGGTGGGGGCTGTGGGGTATGGTATGGGCTAGCTTCCCTATTTATACTGTGTCGCCGGTGGAAAGTTCACCCGCTGGGGATTGTAATATCGCGGAGATAGTGCCGGATTAGGCAGTGCTGCCCCCATACCTACTTCTCCTCACCCCCCAGATGAGGAAATGCTAAACAGCAAGTGGGGTGGAGGTTGTTACAACAATGGGATAGAGCGTCATAGGGGGTGTCTGTGTGGAGCTATCAAGGGTTCCTGTTGGACATTTGACACCGTGGGTGGAGAGAAAGCAACCCATATAGAAACTAAAAAGCCACCCCGCCGAGACTAAAAGGGACCAACCCCACCGAGAGCAAAAAGGCCACCGCCACCACCCACCCACCCACAGAAAAGAGTGGGACGCTGACAAATGGGCAAGGACAATGTCGTTTGCTGGGTGTCCGTTTGCAAGGGGTCAAGAGAATTGTGAGTGTCTTGCCCAGCATTTATCAATCAGCTAGCAAAAATTTGCGCTCGTGCACCAGGGCTCCTGAGAGCTTGTGTGTGCAGTAGTAGTATCATCCCACTTTTCTAGACCCAGGCCCGCCAAGTTCTTCTTTCTCACTTTTGCAGGGGCGTGTACAAGCCGACTATGCAATGGCTATGATTCAGACTTTTTGTGTGTGCTGGCTGTTTGGAGATCTACAATGCTTGTTTCAGTTGGAAGGACGAGGCGGAAGGGCGAAAGAAACACCAGGGGGAAGGAAAGAAGAGGAAGAAGAAAAATAAGTGATATAAGCACAAGACAATAGAGATGAGGCAAGGTTCACCTTGGATGACCACCACACTCGGGGAGCGGAGGGGGAGCGGAGCGGGTGGGTGGACCCTAAAGAAAACCACCTTGCATCTTTCGACAAAGAGCTTGGGGCAGGATGTGCAAACCTTGAACGGAAACTGAGGAACGGACAAGGGGAGGAGGCCGGATCAGGTAGCTTGGCAATCCAACACCACTGAGGCGTTCAGCTCCTTGGTGGTGAGACGTGTTTCTACCATTTCATCTATTACGATTTACAACAAACAATCGCAAAGTAAACACGTAACTTTCTTTTATCAGCGCCAACAAGAACGAAGGAACGAAAAAAAAAAAAAAAAAGTTTGTTCACTTTTCCTTTCAACCTCTTTCCAACTTATCCACCATGGCTTCTACGAGATCGAATGCCCGTCTCATCAGATTCGGTATATTTGCACTCGTGTTGATTGGCTGTGGGTACATCCTCACCAGGGGCTCGTCCTTCCAGCCGCCACAGGCGCTGCTGCCCGCCGTGCCCAAGCTATCGACCCAGGATACCACTGCCCCTGCCAATGCTGGCGACGGCAGAGCCCAAAAGTTCAAGGGCCCCACGCCAAAGTCGTACAACAGAGACGGCACCATTGAGCCAATCCCGCAAAAGGATATCCCCGCCTCATACTCCCCCAGCGACAAGGTCAAGGCCACGTTTGTTACCCTTGCCCGTAACTCTGACTTGCACTCGTTGGGCCAGTCTATTCGTCAGGTTGAAGACCGGTTCAACAGAAAGTTCAACTATGACTGGACGTTTTTCAACGACGAGCCATTTAGCGACGAGTTTAAGGAAACCGTGTCGGCCATGGTTTCCGGCAAGGCTCAGTTTGGCCTTATCCCCAAGGAGCACTGGTCGTACCCCGCCTGGATCGACCAAGAAAAGGCTGCCCTTGTTAGAGAACAAATGCGGGAAAAGAAGATTATCTATGGCCACTCTGAACCCTACAGACACATGTGTCGGTTTGAATCAGGGTTTTTCTGGAGACAGGACCTCTTGAAGGACTACGAGTACTACTGGCGTGTCGAGCCCGACGTCAAGATTTACTGCGACATTGACTATGATGTGTTCAAGTGGATGAAGGACAATGGCAAGGAGTACTCCTTCACCATTGCCTTGCCCGAGTATAAGGAAACCATCCCCACGTTGTGGAAAACCACCAAGGAGTTTATCGACAAGAACCCCAAATTCTTGGCTGAAAACAACTTGTTGGAGTGGGTTTCCAACGACAAGGGCGAGACCTACAACGGGTGCCATTTCTGGTCCAACTTTGAGATTGCCAGCTTGGACTTTTGGAGATCTGACGCGTACAAGTCTTATTTCGAGCATTTGGACAAGGCCGGTGGCTTTTTCTACGAAAGATGGGGCGATGCTCCCGTCCACTCGATTGCTGCTGCCTTGTTTTTGCCTCGCGAAAAGATTCATTTCTTTGAAGACCTTGGTTACTGGCACGTTCCATTCCACAACTGTCCTATTGACAAGGACATTCGGTTTGAAAGAAACTGCAACTGTAACCCCAAGGACGACTTTACTTGGAAGGGCTACTCGTGTACCACCAAGTACTACAACGTCAACAACTTTAAGAGACAAAAGGGCTGGGAAAACTTTTCCGGTTGATTTAGTGCCAGCAGCGTGCAGTTTCATCTCTTTGTTTAGTAAATTATCATCTATTGTATATGATGCTCCTGAGTAGCGCTGTTCCGCACATGGACCCACTGGCAACACTCGTCAACACATCTCTCTCTCTCACAAACCACAAGCTTCCTTCCCCCCTGCTTAATACACAAAAGAAAAGATGATAAGGAAGGTGCAACACACAACTGTTGCCAAACTTGCTGGCAATATAAATAGGATGGTTATTGTACAATAATTCTTCTTGCTTCATTGCTTCATAACCCGATACCTCCAACATGAATAATACTCCACCACCTGACACATACCACGCGCCGGAGGCGGTAGCACAGGTATTGGATGACCTAAGTGCAATGGAATCCGCGTCAGAGCTGCTCCGAAAGCTAGTGACGGCAGGTTCATCCCCCCATGGATTGATAAAGGCAAGTAAACCCTTAAAGACTCTTGCCGGAGAAGTGGCATCGTCGGTGGAATCATGGAGATCGCGGAATGTGCTGGTACGGGTGAGACTTTTGGCGCTGGCTTTAAGGCTTCTCAAATCCCAAATTAGTCTTGGTTCAACCACCCAGACAAAACTTGCCACAATAGCGAATGTGAACACTCATATAACTAATACCAGGAGGGTGGTTCGGCAATGGGATGAGCAACAACAACCTCGGCAGCAGCAACCACAACAGGGGTTGCATCATCTGGAGCAGCGCCAACTTCTTCAACGGCACTATCAGCTGGAGCAGCGCCATCAGCAACAGGATCATCTGGAGCAGCGCCAACGTCTTCAACGGCACTATCAGCTGGAGCAGCGCCATCAGCAACAGCCCCATCAGCAGGAGCAGCGCCATCAGCAACGGCATCATCTAGGGCAGCGCCAACTTCTTCGACGGTACCATCTAGGGCAGCGCCGACGTCTTCAACGGTACCATCTAGGGCAGCGCCAACGTCTTCGACGGTACCATCAGCTGGAGCAGCTCC